>VDFB02012895.1:0-22800 GCA_007258455.2 Sequoia sempervirens | reverse complement strand
CAAGCTGGTGGCTTGCCCCTCACTTGTGGTCTATGTCGGGGTTTGAACATATAAACCAATGTTCATCTATCCGACGTCACTACCAATTGGTCTACACCCTGGGGGAAAATTCTACAATGACATTAGTTATAGTAAATCATTAGATAATTCAATTTTTCCTCTTTGGAGAACAATACAAAGTCCTTTGTCTTCAATAACTTAGAGTCTGGAGTCTTCACACTTGCATATTGTCTCAGATAAGTACTCTAGACATAAACTCGAAACATTCTGTAATATCATATTCATCTACACAAAGATAATAGGCAACCATTCTTAAACTCTTTATTTGCAGCTCTTCTTTCTATTTGACAAGAGTCTGTCAGGACTTGATGTGCTGGTGGTTTTGTTTGCAGCATGTTTCACAGAACTTGCAATTCTTAATGCATTGGAGCTTTGAAGTGAAGTCTGAATTCCACATTCATGGTGTACATACTGGGATGTGTGTAGAATCCACTTGGATTGTATTTGATACATCACATCCTCTCTATGAGGTTTGAGTATGTGAATGGCTTGATATATTGTGGGTGAATTCACATCTGTATGCAAGACAATGTAATAGATTTCAGCAATAATAATAGTGATATCGGTCATGCAGGTAGCCTCTTTCTAGACATCAAAATGCCACCCATTTTGCTTGAAATAGCAAATGAAAAACTGTTCATTTATATCCTCAGTGAGTTGGAAGCACCCGATCTATATTTTCTCCAAGCTATGAAGCACAAATGGACTTATATTCACACTCTTGGACATTCAGCAATATGAGATATATTTGCCTCCAAAACCTTTATATTGACTTGCCTCTATAACACATAAGTAATCCTTGCAGCTGTCATGAAGAGCAATGCCTGCAATTGCAATTCTTTTTGACATAACATGATTCCTCTTGTTTTTTTGGTGGTGGTTTTGAGAGGGGGGGAAGTCTTGATATTTACACATTAACAACATTTCTTGCTATTAATTGCACTTAAAGAGACAGACTATCATTGTAAACAGCCAAGAGCAGTCAAACATACCTTACATTTCAGACAGCAGTCAAGCTAGATCCGATTCTTACTTGCTGATATCAGTCTGACGTGCTGCTGCCATTATACAGATTCCAAAGCAATCTCTTATTTATCCTGTGTTGTCTGTGACATTCCAAAGTGCATTTAATGATTGTATCGAGTATTCTGTGAAGAGAGAAGAAAGAAAAATGTTAATGTTTTTGTACGGAAACAATCAAAAGTCAATGTAACTCAAAAGTAAAACTGGTTAGAGTAAGCAGGAGTTGAAAAAAAAGTATCTTAAACATAACTGAAGACTAAGTGCATAGCCACCAATGATTCCAAATAGGGGAATGTTAATTTAGGCATGGACCAATTAGGAAAACCCTAAACAAGTCACTGTAGACAGTTGTATTAGAAGTAGCTATGTAAGCACAATCTGTAAGGTTGTAGCCTTAAGACGACCATATCTCTTACTTAAAATATTCTTTCAGTTTGATGCTGATCAGCATATAACTTTTGCCGATTCTATGCTGTTTGTAGATTCTCCTTGAGTGATTCCAAAATTTCCTGACTTTGCTTGACTAAATCTTTTGCCCTTGGAACTCGCTATCTAAGATGACCAAATCCACAAAGGATAACACATCATTACCATATGAGGCCTTGAAAGGTGTCATCTCGATAAACATATGATATGTAGTCAATGTTCCCCCAAGTAAAGCCATTTTATCTAGGCTATTTGATACTTGAATACATAATTTCACAAATAACCCTCAATCCATTTGTTGACTATTTCTATCTATCCATCAATCCGTGGATGATAACTGGTACTTGTAGATAATTCAGTTCCTGTTAAATGAGAAAGCTCTTGCCAAAACAAGCTGAATAACAGACTATCTCTATCACTCACTATGTTTTTTGGCAACACATGTAATCTGAAAGCCTCTTTGAAAAGCAACTTGGCTATTTGAGGTGCCTTAAACTCCGTAAATATGGCAAAGAAATGGCCATACTTAGTAAGTTTATCAATCACAACATACATACAATCTTTACCTTGTGACTTAGGGAGTCTTGTAATAAAAGCCATTGATATACTTTTCCATTTTTGGTTTGGAATTGGTAATGGTTGCAATAACCTTGCAGGGAAAACATGCTATTTTATTCTATTGGCAGATAAGACATTCTCTTATGTACTTAAGAACATCTTCTTTGAGAATTTTCTTTGAAAATCACTCACTAATTTGTTGGTAGGTCTTAAGGTAACCTTGATGTCTTGCTAGTGGTGTGTCACGTGCAGCCTTTAAAATACTAAGTTACCGGTTCGGTTTTGGGTTCGGGTTCGGGTTCGTGAACCCGGTTCGCCGGTTTGGGAAAATTTTTTTTTGGGTTTGGGTTCGTTTTGGGTTCAGTAATACAAAAACATATAAAAATCAGAAATATATACATATTTGCAGCAGTATTTAAGTTTAGGAATAATTCACCATATTAATAGTCAAATAACATAGCAAAAATACACCACCACTTTATACTCAAAAGTAAAATGTCATGATATAGAATTATAAATTAAAGTTCAAACTTCAAACATAAAAATGTCAAGTGTTTACAATGTCAATCTGAATCATATGGGTCATCAAAAAAAGCAGCATCATTAGCAACATTAGATGCTACATTTTGTGTAGAACCACAAAGAGCATTAGTGGCACTCGCACAAGCACTGCCACTAGCACCAACACTAGCACTGACACTACCACTCTCATGCTCAGTAGTTGCTTCAGGCTGATAGTCATCATCAATATCAAGTGCAGCTAAGTGACTTGTGGAAGCATCCAAGTCAAGCTGCTCTAGCTCAATATCCCACCTCCTTGTGTCTCCTTCTTTGTAGGAACTATGTTTGTGTGTAAGGAGGCGCAAGTTTGAATGCACATACACCAAGTCCTCAACCTTTTTTGAATGTAGCCTATTGCGTTTTATTGAGTGGATGAAGGAGTATGTGCTCCAATTCCTCTCAGAAGAGGATGAACTAGCAACCTATTAAGACCAAATTAAATTAATAAATAGTTAAGAGTTAATAAAAATTAACTAAGCAAAATTATTAACTCAGTAAAATTAAAATTTTGCTAAATATAAAATTCATAAAACTTACTTGGGATAAAACTTTTATTGCAATAGGTTGGAGGTGCATGTATTCTTGCCTATGGAAGTACCACCAACTATGAGCATCCACCCTGCACTTGTCTTGAAGAGCATCCATATTTTGATCAACACTCCCAGAGCATGCAAAAGCCATAAACTCAGCCCTCACTCGATCACGTTGGTCACGATCACTGAAGATTCTACGAATTGCTGCCTTGTACCCTTGGGCCACTTCACCATCCCTATATGGAGCAACTCTTGAGGAAGTAGAAAGTATCTCAGGGCTATAATATTTGGGACCTTAAATGCAGAAGATGCAAGGGGAGTTTTTATTCATTTTCTTCCATCTATCAACCATGATTTCTTGTAGCTCTTTGAAGAATTTTTCTTCAGGATCTTCCTCTTTTGCATTGATGATGGATCTCATCTTCTCAATCATTGAGTTGATACCATCATATACTTCACCCAAACAAGGTCTTCCAAGTCAGTGTAACGGATCATGCTCAGTATGGGCTCGGTGAAACTGACGAGATACTCAACACGATCCCACCAACCATCATCTAGGATCCTTTGCTTGATCCTATTTGCCCTTTCATTGCTAGATTGCCCCCATACAACCCAATTAGGGCTGATTACCATGGCAATTATTGTGCGCCTCACTTTAACCTCTTGAGAAGCCTGCCTCAAATCACTGTAATTCGTGTTGGAGGCAAACCTGCCCTTTGCAACCTCACTTTGAAAACTGTGTAACTGTAAATTAGAAAATATAATTTGGTAAATTATACAAAATCAAAATTTAAAAATTAAAATTCAGTGCTATTCAAAAATTTAAAATATTGAGAATTAACTTAATTCTCCCAAATCAACTCCTAATTTGGAGAATTGTCTGTAACATTCCCTATACCATATGGTGGTTTTGGTGATGAAACATTTTGGATGTCTTCGGCCTCCTCGTGATAGCTAATTCCTGCTTTGATCCATTCAATTTTGGATCCTAACTTTTGTAGCATTTCTTTAGATTGAGGAGTGGACAGCATTTTGGCGTCCCAAAAATGCGGATACTTCTCCTCAAACTCAATAACCCCAAGAGTCTCTACAATTTTTAAGTAATTGGGTTCACATAACCCTGCCTCAACATTCTTGAAGTGGCCCAACCTCTCCAACAAACAAGATGTCAGTAATTAAATGGACCATCTTTCACCCGGTCTCTTCACAATCCACTCTGCCTCAAAACATTTCGTTCCCTTTAGGTGACATTAAATGAATAACAGATTGACTTCACTGCATGATTTCTCAGACCTTCCATCCATCAGTAAACTATGGTCACCCCTTTGGCTTTCGGACCTAATGACCCCTTTATGGGCTTCCAAAGAGTCCGCTATATTGTTTCTAATTCCCTTTCTCCAATAAGGTGATATGCACCTTCTCAAAACCTAGGCCCTTATACCCCTTTGGAGCCTCATTAATAGACTTCATCATTTTTTGCCAATATGGTGAACAAACAACGTTGAATGCCAATCCATTGGCACAGACACATCTTGCTATGTCTTGATCAGCAATCTCTCTTGCCTCATTCTGAAATGAAGCTACCAACGGTCCCTTAGATCTTTTATTTGATGAGGGCACGGTTTGCTCTTGAGGGATGTTCATAAATGGATGGCTTTCTGTAGGTGGAATATAAGTAGGTGGTGTAGGGGGTTTCGTGGATCAAGATCCTTTCTTCAAAGGATGGCTTGTTTTACCACTGGTTGTTTTTTGGCCTGCCTTTTCTTGCTCAGCAATATATTTCAACATCATTTTGTTCTGAAATCGCCCTTGTCTTCTACCTGCATGTTCCTTTATCTCCCATCTCATCCTGACATGCCTTTACTCGACTATATGAGCTCGAATATTGAACATTGCAATGACTACAAATCCAAATATATCCTCCACCACCTGGAAGTTGCTGAACCATTTCTACATATTTCCAAAGGGGAGAGGCTGGGTTTATTTTGAAACGAGAATGGATTGAGCCTGAGGAGGTACCGGTTGCCATTGTAATACGGAATAGTGAATACCTAAGGCACAACATATTGAAATTTTGGTATCGATTCATTCAATTTGAAACTAAAATCACTTAATTAATTTCAAAAAAATGAAAAAATTGAACATGTTGATGTGTTATAGACATTTAGAAGAATGAAAAGTAAAACAAAACAATAATTAAAAAGCAAAACAAAAGAGTTGAAGTTCACTTTTGAAAAAAAATGTAAAAAAAAAATCAAAAAACCTACCTCTTTTGAAGAAATCTTGCTCTACGATCTTCTTAGCAACGAATAGACACTTGCAAGTGCTTAGGAATAGCATAACAACCAACTTTGAACAATCTACGATCAGCCTTCAAGTCTATTCCAGCTTGTGCAAGCAAAAGAGTAAGTTCAGCAATGGAGGCAAAATATCCTTTTTTCTCATTCACAAATTGGTAAAATGAGTTTCACTTTACCTATTTCATGTTTTTGAGGCAAGCATTAGGTTAGGAAAGAAATAAAACCATTTAAAAGCAAGTCAAAAATATTAAAAATTCAAAACGCGGTTAAAAATTCCAAGCAATAAGACCGAACTCACTTGTGTTCGGAATTCGAATCCCCGGCTGGACCTAATTTCAGTCAGTGGGTCCAAACCTCGGTTTAACCCATTGGTGCCCATTTTTTGACTCCTATGTTTAATTCTGACTGGATCCAATCTGGACCTGAACTTAACCCAACTAACCCGTAATGAGAGGGCTAATCCGGCATTGAGAAGTTAAATATTATCCTTTACTTCATTGATCTCAAATAGGATATGATAAATTTTGTCTTTGTAGAATTGTATTATTCACTTCACCTATTTGATCTTTCCTTCCTGTAAAATGGTTCCAGAATAAAATGCATACTTCCTGTATTTATTCTACTTATGAGGCATCCTTCCAATCAATGAGAAAATCTCCTCTATAATTGAAATCATAAATATGGCTTCCTTTGGATGCAAGAGTATCATTACACTTATTCCTCTTCTTAATTTTAATTGCTCTGAATGTCAACAAGAGGGCTTGTGCTTTCTGTTTTACTTCCATTTTGTTGGTTCCTTATCATTTAAATCTCTTTGGCTAAGAAAGAACTTCAAACTATTGTGATATGTTTTGACTACAAACCCTTCACAAACCAAATATTGTCAAAATTTGTCTAGAGAATGCATTATAGCAAACATCTCCTTATCATAGTTTGAATAAAATTTTTCAATATCAAAGCTATTGGATGTCCCTTTTGCATTAATATTGTTCCGAATCCTTCACTTGAGACATCACATTCTAGAACAAAAGGAAGTGAGAAATCTGGAATGGCTAGTACAAGAAATGAACTTACTATTTTCTTGAGTTAATCAAAAGTGTGTTGAGCAGTCTTTGTCCATGCAAATGCCCCCTTCTTGGTTAAATATGTCAATGGAATGACTAATTGAGAGAATCCTTTGACATATCTTCTATAATAGCTACAAAGCCCAAATAATCCTCCCAACTGAGTGAAATTGGTTGGTGGGGACCAATCTAAAATGAATTGTATTTTTTGATCGACTTTCACTCCTTGAGCACTAATAACATGTCCTAAATAGAGAATCTTTGTGAACCCAAGCTCACATTTGGATTCCTTAGCATAAAAGGATTGTTACTCTAATATTCCCAAAACTTCGTCCGAGTGTTGTAGATCTTCCTTCCATGATTTGTTGTAGATCAAGATATCATCAAAGAATATTAACACAAACTTCCTCGATTGATTTCTGAACACATAGTTCATACATGATTGGAAGGTAGCAGGGGCGTTAGGTAAATCAAAGGGCATAACTAAAAACTCAAAATGCTTAAAATGACATCAAAAATTGGTTTTATTCACATCTTCTTTACTCATATTTGATGATACCCAAATCTCAAGTCAATTTTCGAGAAGTATACCACCCCATGCAATCCATCGATTAACTCATCAGTTCTAGGAATTGGATATCTGTTTTCAATAATTTTCTTGTCTAACACCCTAAAATCTATGCATATTTGCATATTTGCATAGTTGCATCTTTCTTTTTCACTAATACAATTGAAGATGCAAAAGGGCTAGAACTTGGCTTAATATGACCCATTACCAGAAGTTCGTTAATTGTTTTTTCAGTTTCCTCCTTAAAGCTTCTTGGTTGCTATCAAAGAGTAGTTATTACTGGTTTTGTTCCAGTTTCTAGTTCCATTATGTGTTGAAACCCTCTATCAGGAGGCAATCTTGAAGGAATGTCTTTGAAAACCATGCTATGCTTGTCCAAGAGCGTTTGTATGTGCACATTGTAAGCTTTCTTACTTGTTGTAAGCAATGGCAGGATTTGCGGTTTACCAACTTCAAAAGTCATAACTGTTTGAAGCACATGATTTGATGCACATTTAGGATGGTAGAGAAAAGGAGTTTGACATACACTAATGTTCCTGTGACTCAGATATGAGAAAATTAATAGGATGTGTTCTTTCTATTCCCCAACTCACAACAAGAAGAAAATCTGTGTTAAACATATCAACTGTCTAAATTCCTTGTCAAAGAGTAAAAACTAAAAACGAGTAGTTGTCTTGTTCAACATGTGATTTTCATATATTGGAACCTACAGTGATTGCATAAAATATAGCTTCTCTATTTTGAAATCTGAAACAAGTAAACAATAGCTTAAGGATATTGGCTATGTCCAAGCACCAACTAACAAACCTTAAAAATTCTACAAAACAAATATAGATTATGTATTAGGGAGAACATTTCACTAGGTATGGGGACAGTAATACCTGAAAAGTTTCACCCTGCTGTAGACTCGTAGACTGCTCAGTGTTGACACCTGTCTCCAAAGTTGAAACTTGAAAGCATGAAGTTCAAACAAAATCAGAAAAATAATTAAAAAAACAAAAACCTAAAATGCCTAGTGGACTTGTAGGGCATAAGACACTTGGGATATTTTTTTTTTCAAAAAAATCAGCATTTTTATTTGTCTTTCTGTGATTTTTTTTGGGCTGCAAGAGATAGTTGGGTATCCTTGGGATGGCTGAGCATTCCCTGATAGGGGGATGTTGCAGAGGAGACATTGCCATTTAAAAAAAAAATCCTGGGATGATGGGGGGGATGTTTGTAAGGAAGGTAGCACAACAACTTCTTACACTAATCTTGAGAGGAGGGTTATGCAAAAACTTTTCAGATCTGAACAGTTACAAAAACTTAAACAAAAGTAAACATAAATAATATTCATACCACAACACAGTGATTTACGTGGGGAAAACCCTTTCGGGAGAACTCCAAAAGCCGCCCAAATATGTTATTCAAAAATCAACAAGATTACAATATACTTGCAGAGAAAGCTTTCTCACAAGAGTATCACCAACCATAGATTTGAAGGCAACTCAACAACTATAAGACTCTTATGCATAACCTCCATCCCATGCACCTAATATATAGGAGGTACGATACATGAAACTGTCAAATGGTATTACAAAACCCTGAGCTAAAACAACTTAAAAAGTGGCGCCCCATCCTTATCTCCAATAACAAATGGCTATGATGTGTCTAAATACACACCAACACATGTAACTCCCTCTTTACAGTTCATTTATGTGTCCAACACATTTTTACATCTCCCATTTTAGGAGACCCAACTTTTGGAGGCCATTTTGATTTGGGTGTCCGATTGATGAACCATTTGAATTGTCGGAAAGCTCGTGAAGGGCTCTATCAAGCTATAACCCGCTATGCTGGTTACGACCACTTTTGGGCCCAAAAAATGCCTCCAAGGCCTTCAAAGTGTGGACTTTGAAACTTTGAAAAGTGAAAACTTTAATATCTTCAAATCCATACATGATCTTGCAATGAAACTTTACGAGCATGCTTATTTAGCCAATCCAAAGCTTTGGGGAAAATTCCGCATCAATCTGTGCTCTAATGTAAACTTACTATAAATCGTAACCTCGTGTAATTGCAAGTTTGAGACCCCATTTTCCTAACAATGTTCTATCCCACATCCCCAAGGTGTTCCAATTTTTGGGAGTGGCAGAAAACCGAAAGGGGGGGGGGAGGGGGGTTTGGCAAGGGGCATCCTTGGAGACTAGTGTTAATAATGAGCATGAAATGTAGGTTGGATGATGTTAGCATGTGATTTGGATGACATCAATAGATCAAAATTATAAGATGATAGTTCAAAATTAATCTTAATAACACCTAGAATAAACAAATGGAGGCATTTTATAGATCATTGAAAATCTCTCAAGACATACTTTTGATGATTAAATTCTCCTTTAGTGCATTTTTCTTGACTTTTATCTTTTTAATTTTATGTAGAATTTTTCCAAAAGACCATTAGTGGATTCAGTGTAGATCTACTGTTGTCATGAAGTAAAGGGTTTAGGGTTGTGATATTACTGGAGTGTTGTAGGCAATGTTTGTTGTGGTGGAAATTGTGGATACAACGACAAGGTATTTAGTATTTACCACCAATATATTATAAAATGAGGAAAAAGCGCCCTCAAAATAAGTATATTATGATGTTTTTTTCTCAATGTTGGTTTAAAACAATTAGGTTGGCCACTTTGTAGTCAATTACTTTTATGTCTTGGGCTTCATAGGGATAATTGATAAGGAGTGGTTAGAAGGTTGAAGATATGTTTGACCTTAACGGGAGGGAAAAATATGCAGCATATTAATTGTGGATGATGTAATCAACAGAGGGTGAAAAGCATAGCTTTGAGGGCATGCTTATTGAAATTACTTATTGTGCCACAAAATGATTTTAGCTTTGGTTTTTATGTTTGTGGACAATGTGGTAATGCTATACAAAATACTTATTGCCACAATGTAAAATCCCTCTTTGATATTGACGATATTTTTACGATCTATTTTTCTAGTTTGACATATGTGAGCATTTTGTCAAACTGTTGTTATGCTTTGGGTTTGGATGGCACATAAGTTTTCTCACATGAAATATGCATAATGAAGGAAATTGATACAATTTAATATGACATGTGACTGATATACCATATGCAAATTACATCAATTTGTATAGGAAATAGCAGAGTATTATAAATGCAAATCTTTGATTACAATTTTTGACCTGGACTGTATTGCTGGATTGCTATCAGTCACGCCCAAATTTGTAACCTTTCTAGAATGAATTTAGTGCCCAACAAATTGCAGTAGCCAGGCAGGCATGACCCGATAGGTGAAGTAGAGTAATCAACTGACTTTTCAAACTCCACGTTAGTCTCTTTAAGAACCCGTCAACCTTTGAATTGTTGCGATATGTGTATGTGTTGGTGTATGTTTTATCATCCACCGAACACACAGAATAAAATGTCCAAAGACACTCTATCCTCTCTAGAACAAAGTCACCGTGTATGTTAAGATTGCGAGAAGATCATATGGCGACACCAAGGTTTCTTTCGTCAAGTCATGACATGTGGATAAGCTCAATGGGCGTTGTGATATGCTGGTAATACACAAGGGGACTTACGTTTAAGAATTCCTTACAAGTTCGGGACTTAGATGAATTTATCATTAAAAGCTTCTTCGATTGGGACTTTTAGTTTGGATCTCAAAAAAATACAAAAAGATAAGGGTTTAGAGAATCTATTCTACGCCTAGGAACTCAAGAGACAACAAAGATCAAGTGAAACGGGTAACCACGCTTTGTTTCGCCTCCCTGGGACAACTACGCAAAGTGGGTGCAATCTTCAAAGGGTGTGATTATAATTTTCATGCCTCGAATAAGACCGAAGTTAAGCATCCACAATCACAAGCTCAGGTTAACTTTACGCATCGAATGAAAATCATCCATCTGAAGAAAGTATGAGCAATATTTCACCATTTAATCTATACGATCAATCTCACATTCACTTAACAAACATTCAAAGCAAATTCTACTTAATTGTAATCTAATTCTAATCTATGGTAGAAGAAGTTATGCAACCTTGCTCACTACCTGACAATAAAAGTGATTCAAAGCAAATCATGCATAAGAGCTTTTATTATCGGAAATAGTCTAATGCAACAATTTCATACATTGTCTCCACACAAATGAAAGTGAGAGATCACAAGTTTATATAGAGTTTTCAGAATCAAATGAAAGGCCAAGATTAAAACAACATCAACGACCAAGATTAATACAATCCAACCCTAATTAGGGTTGCCCGAAATAACATCAGTAAACAACCAATAAACAAGCAGTGAGGTGGCAGTTGGAGCTATCTTCAAGGGAAGGTGTCCCTATCCTCCTGGGCAGCATTGTGCTTGACGAATCTAGACACGATCGTGACGACTTCCTCCATTGTGACTGGTAGCAGCATGCTTATCCTGAATTCAAGCCCATCCAAATCCTCAACACATTTTGCGAAGGTGTTCTCCCAATCTGTTTCCTGTCACAAAATCATCTCGGATGGACAAGAGGTTTGCCACTTTTGTGAAATCCTGTCTCAGAATTGGTCCAGTAGTAGAGAAGAAAACTTCTTGAACCTTATGCTTCAACCTTTCTAGCTGCATGTTGTTTTCCTGGACAATCTCTCTATCAAACACATTTGCAGCTATCATATAAGTCTTCCTCTGGATTTCTTTAACTTGCTCCTCAACTCTGAGCCCATTTGCCTTTGCCTTCTCCAGAACCTCGTTCCGTATTGTCACTACCCAAAACCAATGATGAAAAGCATAAGCCGCTCCCGCAACAATCAAACTTCCCTCAACCAATTCTTCCTTTGGAACGCCCTTCAGTACACTGAGGCACAGAATGAGCCTCTCCTGAATATTTGGGAGGTACCAAGTTTTTGCCATGTCAGCCAATCTGGAAAGGAAAGAAGAAGTCTGTCCATAAGCAAGCATCAATCTCTCCACGAACAAAGCCGCTTTCGTGCCCTTGCTTGCCATCCATTCCTGGGCCTCCTTGGTCGTGACCATCCCTTCTTCCACATCCTTGGCCATCTCTTGTGAGGAATTGAGAAGAGGAGTTACTGCATCACCCTGATTGAGTGGTTGGGTTAGATGCCGTATATACTCCTTCAGGCGTTTGACCTCCCTTTTGTACTCTTTCTTTTTCGCCACTTCCTTTTCCAATCTTGCCTTGATAGTTGAGACAAAATTATCCAGTTCTTCTACCTCCTGGCCTTTTGTTGTTGGGCCAAGGTCTATAGTGGTTATGGCATATTCGTGGGGAGTGATCTCATCTTGTGCTTTATCAATTGTTGGTATTGCGATCTGTATGGAACGGCCTCTGGCTTCATCTCTCTAAATTGTGGAAAATTTCTTGGCAGGTTTCTTAGTAGCAACTTGTTCCAACCTCGCCAAGAAATCCGCAGTATCGTCTTCTTCTTGGATCTCAACTGGTGCCTAAATTTTCATCCTCTCCTTCAGCCAATCCGGAATGGTAGGCTGTGTTTACTCCACTAATAGTATTTCAATACACTACAGAAGTAACTAGATACACAATATCATTGGGCATGTAAAGTACTCACAAAACAGATGCATATGAAGCATTCGAGTCTTTATTCATGTACTTGCAGTATTACATTATCATATCAACACTACCCCCGACTACAAACCACACAACAATATAAATAGTTAACCGGCATCGGTTGAGAACACCAACCGTCGACAACTGTCAAGTACCAACCAATCCCGAGGACTAATCCTTAACAAAACATTATTTATCATCCTCCCCTCAGAAAAAGTCGTCTTCCCAGACAACAAATACAATACTGGGAGATCAATACATAAAATTTTAGTGGGAGGAGGGTTGAGAGGACGTCCCTAGTGGCTAGGGGACTGATGAAGTGGTAGCCGGAGTGGTTAGTTGTCGTAGTCGGTACACCTCTGTACGCTGCTGAAGGTGACAAGAGGCCTTCAATTCTTTCTCTCGAGTGGTCTTCACCAGGTGCATTGCCTCCTTCAAATTTTTATTGACCTTCTCCAGTTGTCTTTTTTTGCCATTTGTCGGGCCATCTCCTCAAGCGCTTTCATCCTCCTCTCCATATCCTGTATGCTTGTATCCTGGGCGATCACTACCAGCTTCTCTTCCTCCAATAGGCGAGTGAGCTCCTATAGTTGTTTTTAAAAGGACTTTGCCTTGGCCTGGATTTTACGAGAAAGGATGATGGCTTGATCCGCTTTGTTCGTCATTTTGTTTAGATGGATCTCATACTCTCGGCAGGCTAGAAATAATGTCCTGTATGCTGTCTCCATCTCAAATAACCTAAGTTACCGGTTCGGTTGGGGGCGAGGTTCGTAATGTGAACCCTGTAACGGGCAAAATTTTTTTAGGGGTTTGGGTACGTATGGGTACGTGTGTATATATATATATATATATTAATAATTTAATATATTATAAATATATATATATGTATTATATATACAAAAAAATAAGAGAAACATAGAGAATTGTAAAACTAAATCATTTCATAGTATGATACTTGATCATTGACCAATGCCAAATGCCAAAGATAAATATTAAATGCCAATTGATAGTTGAAAAATATTCAAATAAAATTACTGAATTACAAAATGTAGTTCATGAAACATTGAAAATTTGAAACATGATTCAATGTTCATTGTTCATATGCTCATCAATCATCAAAAGGATTGTCAGAATCATCATGACTTGGATTTTGAGTGGTTTCAACTTCAAAATCATCATCATTTGAACCCAAAGCGGATCCAACACCATGTGATATGTCATCAATATCACCCACATCATCCATAGTGGCTCTAACAAGATCCTGAATGGTTGCATCCAAGTCAGTAGACTCGGGTGCTACATCCCAAAGCCTCGCTGCCCCCTGCCTGTATTGAGGATCCCTACGTGACAGAAGACGCAAATTGGAATGAATATACACTAAGTCTTCAGCTCTTTTTGCAGCCAACCGGTTACGCTTCACTGAGTGGATAAAGGAGTATGTACTCCAATTCCGTTCAGCGGCAGAAGGAGCTTGCAACCTGGAGAGAAAACCAACAAAATTAAAAATAAAATAAAAAAATGCAAGATAAATTCAAGAATGTTAGAAGTGTTAAATTTTACAATACAAGTGGCTTTTTACTTGTGAGGATCTTGATTGCAAGAGGTTGGAGGTACATATAATCTTGACCATGGAGGTACCACCATGTAAGACCATCCATTTGTATTGGTCTCTAGCAACAGAAGCGGTATGATTTTTTGATTTTCCTGTGACAAACATTCCAAATTCTCTCATGACACTTGCATGCACTTCTGGATCACTGAACATTCTACTAAATGCCGTCTTATACCCATTAGCAACTTCAGCATCTCTATATGGCGGTATTCTCCCTGGGATAGAAAGTACTTCAGTGGTATAGTACCTCGGAGATAGGGCATATGCAAGGAGGTGCAATGGAGTTGTCATCTTGTTCCAACGATGAAGAACAATTGCTTCCACCCTTTTGTACAAGGTGTCTTCAGGATCATTCTCTTTTTTTTGTATTTCTATTTTTATTTTTTCCAACATTGTGTCCATGCTATCATAGACATCCCCCAAGCATGGTCCATCTGTATCAGCAAACCGAAGCATAGACATGATAGGTTCGGTGAATTCCAATACATAATTCACACGATCCCACCAATCGTCATTCAAGATCAATGCCTTGACTTTTTGGGCCCTCTCTGAATTTGATTGCTTCCATATACTCCATTGGTTGCTAATAACCATTTGACTCAATGCATCTTTCACCTTCACACGTCGTCTCAGAACAACTGTGTGAGATGCAAACCGGGTCTCGGCAACCTAAGAACATGTTAATAGTAAGTTAATAACACATTTAAAATATGTAAATAATGCAAAAAATTATTTTATTCAATTATGTAAAACATGACATAAATGATAAATGAAACTAAATATATTAAATTTTAAAATTTACCTTCAACAATTCCAATGTTGAAAAAGTTCTGAAAATTGCTTGTGACATATGGTGGTTTGTCACAAACATCTGGATCTCCTCAGACTCCTGGTATATTTCTTTCACCCACTCTATTTGGGTGCCAATTGCTTGCATCACCAAATTGAGGGAGTGTACAGTGCACGGTGTCCAAAAGATGTGCTCATATCTGGCCTCTACCAAAGCACCTGCAGCCCTGCAAACTTTTGCATTGTCCGTAACTACTTGGACAACATTTTCACTACCCACCATCTCTATGGAGTCAATGAGAATCCTGGAAATGAACATTGCATCTTTCACTTGCCCTTCACAGTCAACCGCCCTCAAAAACATTGCCCCCTTGGGGGACACTGCAATAACATTAATCAATGGACGGTTTTTGCAATCTTTCCATCCATCGGAAACAATAGATACACCTGTTTCAACCCAAGAATCTCTAATTGGTTTTAGTTGGGCCTCTACATATTTCCTCTCTTTTTGCAATAAGGTGGTACGCACCTTTTCATACCCAGGACTTGTGAAATCAGGAGGTGCACTATTTATTGCTGACACCATGTCCTTCCAATATGGTGATCTCACCAAGTTGAATGGAAGACCATTGGCATAGAGGCAACGTGCAATTTTTTCTTCAGCAATATCTCTTGCCTCCATTTTAAATGCTTTCTCTAATGGACCTCTCTTGCGGGTGGTGGTTTCTAGTTCTTCATCTTCTTCTTCCGTAGAGGGTATAGACAAGAAGGGATGTCTAGAGGGCCTAACTATCTGATGAGTGGGTAATGTTTGTTTTTTCTTTCCGGAACTATAACTAGTTTGTTTTCCTCTTGCAATTGAATTGTCGGCATCTTCTTGTTCTTTTATAAATCCTGCTATTTGTACAGTAGATAACCCCTTCTTATCTGGACCCACACACATGTTAATCCCTTTACCACCAGGGCCCATAAAATGAAGTTTTACTCGGTAGTAGGAGCTATTATATTGTGCATTGCAAAAATTACACTTCCAAACAAACCCCCCACCTCCAGGAATTTGTGAAATTCGTGTGGTATGTCTCCATAAAGGAGATCCTTTATCAATTTTAAACTTTTGGCTTCCATCCCCACCCACTGAACTTTGACTACTTGCCATTGTTGCAATCTATAAAAAAAATGAAAAAAAAATATATATATTTGAAAAACTTCTTCACAAACTTGAAAAAATTCATCAAAAACTAAGAAACTTAAAAAAAATCATCAAAAGATTGAAGAATAGGGTTTAAATGCATACCTTGAACACTTAAATCTCCTTTGTAGAAGCTATTTGCCACTCCACAATCGATCTCCTTCAAATGCAATCACCTCCCTTCAAAATGCTAAGATGGACACAAATTATGGAGAGAGCAAAATGAGAGGTAAAAATGAAATGCTTTAGTGTTAAAATGCCTCATATTGGGTCGTTTTAGGGTTTTGTAGCAAAATAGAAAATAAAAAATTGCTTTTTTATTCACTTTTGGGCCCACTTTTGAAGTGCTGGGCCGTGGGTTCGAAGTTGGCAAGTGCATTAATTTGGTACCGGATCTCAGCGTACCACGAACTGGTACGGTGAGCCTTTGTCGCGTGCCAGTACGTACCTGAGCGTTACGTCAGGGTTCGTGCCAACGAGGTTGAGGAGCTGTGGAGTAGAATCGATTAACTTCTGACAAATAAGCGTGCCACCCGGTATCGTCTTTCCACATGCAAAATGGGCTCTTTGAAACCAAAGCGACCATCATTTTCACGGTGTTGTCTTCTATTACGCTAGTAATCACGATGAAAATATCTTGTCGAACTCTACATCTCCTTGAGTTCATGGCCGAATGATAGTGCCTCTGTATTTATGGGTGAAATGATTAGGTGCGGTGTCTTTGCAATGTCGGACACTTCTTTGATGACCAACGTAATGGAAACCGAGTTGTGGATGTACCTCTTGATTGTACCTATTGGTCCTCTCGATCTAGCTTAGGGATTATCTGGCAGTCCCCTCGATGCATCATTATCAGCGGATTCCTTTGGATTCTCCATCATTACCCACACGCGGCTCGCGAATGCGACCATCATGGTGTGACATGAGGCTCCTCATTTGACACAATATGAATCACCTGTGCCATCTCTCCCCCCTCCACTGTTGGTTGCTCTACCACTGGCTGCGTATTCTCTGCTGCCACCATCAGCTGAGTGCTCCCGGCTGGTGCAACATCTCTCCCCACCTCCATCTCCATCAGACCTGGTGAGTGTATGGGGGAGATGTCTTCCTCTCAAATAGGGGTTCCCATTTGCCTGAGCCATCCATCTACACCTTCTGTCTGAAGTGTCTCTCTTGATGATGTCGGTGCGTCTGTCTCACCCATTATGTCATCCGGTGTTGTGTCCTCTGCCACCCCTCGTGGCATCATCTCTCCTACTGGTGCAACTGCTTCAACTGCGCCACCTTCCACAACCTCCTCGTTTACCTCCTTTTCGGCTGGGGCTATTACTCGAGGATTAACATCTACTGAATACACTCTGACTGGTGAAGTACTATCGGCAGATGAAGACATTGCTAACTGCTCATACTCTTCACTATCAGCCTGTTTCCTCTTCCTCGTCACCGTCTTCGGTTCTTCTACTGTGCTCCCAACATCCAAAGTCGTCCATCTGAAAACTGTAGGCCAAGAACTGTCATAATCCCTTGCTGGCTGAAATTTGCCTAATTTTCCCTTTGGCACTTGATTGTAGACATCCAGGAATAGAGCTATAAGCTGCTGAATCATATAGAACGCCTTGTGTTTGCATTCTAGGAACTCTCTAATCCTTTTTGATAGGTATAGTGCCCAGATGTAAATTTTTCCCCCACTCATCCCGAACATGTACTCAACCATCCAGGTTGCGATATCTGAGGCTCGGCTGGCGCCTGTCAACTTGCATTTGATAAGATCCATAATGCACTTCCAGTCAGCATTTCCCAACATATTTTTCCGCAATCCTCAAGCCCCGACACTCCAAATCATTTCCTTCTCTTTGGCGGTGATATCAGACCTGCAAATTCTTTTGATAATCATCTCTTTTTGTTGCGCAGTCATTTTTGTAGTCGGCTTGGTGATCACCTGCCCAGACCCAGGTATGCCAAAAACTCTCCTGAAGTCTGAGGGATAGAAAGCCACCATAACTGGAAACTCTTCATATTCAATTGTACTCTTTTGGCTGTGCTGATTATAATTTGCAACAATATCTCTTAAATATTCTTCAAAATCCCTAGCATTAAAAAAAGCACATTGTGCTACCTTATCCACCTGTGCTGCCGCCAGTGCTCGCTTGATGGGATAGTTGGGCGCAATCTCCTGCCGCCATGTCTTGCACTCTGTGCCCGTGAGACTCTCCCACATCAGCGAATCTGCAGTCACATTGTCAACTTTTCCCTTATCTGACTTGCCTCCAGTCACCTTGGGTTTCAATATTATTTTCCTTGCTTTTGTACTCGTGCTGGCATCCATTTTTCTGCACCTGTAAGGATGAAATTGCCAGAGAAGAACTTTCTTGGGTAGTTGAAAACCCTTAACGACTTCGGGTACGACAATTATTTTTTTCTGCCGAAGGCTCCAGCCGATGAATGGTACGGACTTCTTCCTCCAGTTGTGAAATAGTACAAACTCCTCTTCCCACCGTACAGACTCCTCAATACGCCGTACGGATTTCTCCTTAACACAATGTACGACCTCCTTCCTAGTTTGTACGACCTCTTCTCTATCAAAGCGTACGGCCTCTTCTTTGTCAAAGCGTACGACCTCTCTATCAAAGCGTACAACCTCTTCTGCAGATCGTACTGCCTCTTCTCTATCAAAGCGTACGACCTCTTATGCAAATCGTACAGCCTCTTCTTTGTCAAAGCATACGGCCTCTCTACCAAAGCGTACAGCCTCTTCTTCAAATCGTACGAATTCTCCTAATGTTGTGTGTACGAACTTGGTATTCTTTTGTTTATGGCGTACTAGCTTCCGTACGACAACCCTTCTCAATCATACGACCCTTTCCTGCACTGGTATGACCTTCACTCGTACGGCCTCCAAGCGTACGAAGTTCTTGTGTTGTACGAACTTCCTTTCTCCAAAGCGTACGGTGCCTTGCTTTTGTCGTACGGTCGTCTCCTTTTTGTGTTGCAGTCGTACGGCCCTTTGGACCCTTCCCTGTCGATTTCTTCTTTCTATGTTTTGAGTGCTGAACACTGACAATGATGCCTCTTCTGTTATATATTTGGCGTTCTCCTTAGGTCGTACACCTTTTACGAGCTTCCACACTTTAATAGTTTTCACTTTAATTTTCCTTCCCTTGATCATCTTAATAGTTTTTTTCATTTTTTCACTTCCTTTAATCCTTTTAATATTTCCCACTTTACTTTTTAATTTTATTTCCCCAATCTTTTTATTTTTCATCTGTATTTTTTCTCTCTCCTCTTTTTTTCTAATTTCTCCTTCATAATCCTTCGATTCCACTTTTCTCTTTCTTGCTTTTGATTATTTTCTCCATTTTTTCTATCTTCTTTTACTTTTTTTCTTAGTTCTTGATTTGTCACATCTTCTCTCTCCATTTTTAGTTTTTTCCACATTCGCCCATTTTCTCTCCCATCTCCTCTCTCTTCCTTTTCAACTTTCCTTTTTCTCCCTCGTACCTCACCATCTTTCTTAACCTTCAATTCAGAGGCATAGTGCCATTTGTACGTATGCGGGGGCTGCTTATAACATTCTTCTTCACAACATGATCCTATATACTGTATAGCAAACCATTTATCAAGCAATGGAGGAGGACCAATACCTTTAAAACTACCGTCGATATAGTGTCCACCGTAACGCTGGTACCATGTAACTTCCTCGCCTTTTACAGTTGGTGGATCGGCTGGGTTGGGTATTATTTTCCAAAGTCCATCTTTCGTCGCCATCTTTCTTATCCTCGGCACTTTTCTTCGCTCTCTTCGCATTTGCTTAAGTAAATCTTCAGTGTATCCATCCACGTTCAAAACGAACATGTCTTCCGTCATTAGCACCGTTTTTAAGCAAGGAGCTCTCTTCTCGAAATAGGCTTCCCATTGTTCGTCATCCCATTCGTCCTCTTCTTCATTAGTACCTTCGGTTTGGTGCACACTTCGTTCGCAGGCTGCTTGTTCCTCCCTTTCCTTCTGTGCCTCTTTATCCAATTCTTTCGCTACGTATCCTTGCTTAATGCCTTCATAGGGGGCGATATAGCTCCAATGGCCACCCATTCTTCGCCAGAGTGCTGGCGTCCCAAATATCGCATTGGTGAGGTGCTTGTGCACACGTGGCACTGCAATCCCTTCTACCCTCTTCTGTACCAACCTTTCTTCAATAATTTGGTCTACGCCTGACTCCATCTAGACTCCTTTTGCTATGTATCCGGGGCCTCCCAATCCCTAGTCTTGTACTCTCGGGGTCTCCTCTTGCAAGGGCCAGTTTTCCTTAGTAGCGTAGCCAAGCATGTTGATTGCTATGGTATCCTTCTTTGCTTTCCTTTCCTGATACAACTTTAGTTTTGATCCGTTGATCGCCTCTGGTAGCAATGAACTATCCAAATTTTCCAGCTTTATAGAACCATTGTCACTTACCTCTTGAACCCGAAACGGTCCTAACCAACGAACCTTGAACTTTCTTGGCTTGATTTCGTTACGGCCGTTATACTTCAGAACTAATTGTCCTAGCCGAAAGTTCATCCATCGAAGGTGCTTATCATGCTAGTACTTCCTTCGCCGTTGCATATTCTCCGTTGCCCATTGTGCCATAACCCTACATTCATCCAATTTGTTAATTGGTATAACCGCTCCTTCAAGCTTTCTGTATCACCCAACCGATTCTCCACAACAATTCTTAGACTAGGTAACATATATTCCATAGGTATTACCGCTTCCTGACCGTACATCAATTGAAAGGGTGTGTGCCTCGTTGTCACCTTGTACGTAGTACGGTAGGCCCACAGGACCGCAGGTAGTCTCTCCTCCCAATCATCGTCTTCTATGCCACAAGACTTGTGAATAATAGATACCAACACCTTATTTGTAGATTTTGCTTGACCGTTCGCTCGTGGATAGTACGGACTTGATAGATTGTGAAAAATCCGAAACTCCATCGTCATTAGTCGGATGACGTGGTTGACAAAATGTCCCCCACGGTCACTTGTGATCTGTATTGGAATCTCGTACCTTGTCACTATTTGCTCGTAAATAAAGCGTGCCGTACTCTGAGCTGTGTTGTCCGACAATGCTCTAGCCTCTGCCCACTTCATCATGTACTCCATAGCAACCACAATGTATCGGCATCGGTGTAATTGACTCACATTCAGAGGTCCAATGAAATCCAACCCCCAGCGCTCGAACAACTCCTGAGGTTGGGATGGATACATTGGCATAAAGTCCCACTTCAATGGTTTTCCTACCCTTTGGCAGGTGTCACAGCCTAACACCCACTCCTGAGCATCTGTATGCATCGTCGGCCACCACAGACCTGCCAATAAAATTTTTTTGGCCGTAGCATCTAGGCCCATGTGACCGCCTGCGAGACCCTCATGTGCTTCCTTCAATACACCAGGTATCTCCTCTATTACACATCTTCGGAGGATTTGGTCAGACCCCATCTTGTACAACAAGCCATTGATCAACTGGAATGTCTTACTTTTTAGTACGAGCTTCCTCCTCTCGGCTGGCGGCATGTCCTTCGAGAACGTAGATGTAGACAAGTATTCTCCAATCTTTTCATACCATGAGCGAAGTACTGCAATTTGAAACAGGTGTGCGTCTGGAAAGTCTTCGTTCACTCCCCCTTTGGCAGGTTCACCTGACCGGATTCTTGATAATTGATCGGCGATCACGTGACTCTTCCCCGGCCGTACGACGATGGTAAATGTGAATTCTTGAAGTAGTAATAACCACCGGCTCACCTCCCTTGAATTATTGGTTTATTCACCAAGTACATTAAGGCTTGATGATCCACATAAAAAGTGAACGACATGGCTAGGAGATAATGCCGGAATTTCTGTACGGAGTAGACCATTCCTAGAGCTTCATGTTCGGTAGTGCTATAATTTTTCTCCGCTCTGGAAAGTAGTCGACTCGCGAAGAAGACTGGGTGATCCAACCCATGTGCTCCTACCTGCGCTAGTGTCGCTCCAATGGCAAAATTAGAGGCATCGACATGTACATGAAATTCTTTATTCCAATCCGGGTATGCCAGTATAGGTGAACTGATCAATCAGTGCTTCAGTTCGTTAAATGCCTTCTCCTGTTCTTTGGCCCATATGAAGGGTTGTCCTTTCCTCGTCAGTAGGTCGAGAGGATATGACACTTGCGCAAATTTTTTGATAAATCTCTGATAGTATCCCACATGCTTGAGGAAGGACTTCACACCGGTGACGTTCTTTGGAGCCTCCATCTGTACGATTACTCTCACCTTATTTGGATCGGTTTTCAATCTAGCCTTACACACAATGTGTCCTAGCAGCTTCCCGTGTGGCACCATAAATCTACATTTCCTGGGGTTCACTGCAAGACGGGCTGCTCCACATCTTTCCATGCACTTGCCTAAAGCCTTCAGATGCTTTTCTTTATCACTGTAAATTGACCAGTCATCGAGGAAGGCTTTAAAATTACCTACAGACATTCTGTCAAAAATGTGGAGTATTATCTTCTGGAATGTGGCTGGCGCGTTGCACAAC
>VDFB02012893.1:0-16524 GCA_007258455.2 Sequoia sempervirens | reverse complement strand
ATAGTGGTTGATATCACGTTGAGGTGATATGTTCCTCTCCACATATGGGTGTAGCCATTGTGGGTGTCGTGTTGAGAGAGTCCATGACATTGTGTATCGGAAGTATTCCTCCCTAGCTAAGAGGGAGTGTTGATGTTGTAGCTGCAAGCTACATACTTCCGCCATGTTGTGAACAATAAATGCATATAGCCTAACGGCTATTCATTTATTGGATTAATCAGAGTGAAGAGGCGCTTCACTTGGCAACTATATTACTTTTAATTGGGCCGACCCTCCTTGTAATTCGCACCATTTATTTGTAATTATATTTTCCATATGTGGCCGACCTTGTTCATGAAGAGGTACGACCTCTTCCTCACATTGTATATATACAAGTTCATTTCATTCATTCAAGGCATAAAGTCAAGTTCGTCTATCATTCCATCTGCAAGTGCGAATCACTTCTATAGCAGTGCGAATTTATTCAAGGAGTGTGAATTATTCGGTTTGTGTGGTGTTGGATATTGGCCTTGTGATTGGCCTCATTGTAAAGAGAATTGTTGCCATTAGTTATATAAATAAGAAGAGATCTTTGTTGCTAGGTTTTTTTCCCTCAAGTGGAGGGTTTTCCCAGGGTATATGTTGTGTCTATGTGTTTGAATTTGAATTAAAATCTGCTTATTCACATCTGATCATAAAAACTAACAGCAACTTATATGTATTCAAGTGTATTCAAGTGTATACTCTATCGCTTAAGTGTATACTTTGTGGCTTATGTGTATTCAAGTGTATTCAAGTGTATACCTTGCGAATTATATGTATTCAAGTGTATACTTTGTGGCTTATGTTCAAGTGTATTCAAGTGTATACCTTGTGGCTTTTATGTATTCGAGTGTATTCAAGTGTATACCTTGCGACTTGTGTGTATTCAAGTGCATACCTTGTGGCTTATGCATATTTGATTGTATTCAAGTGTATACTTTGTGACTTACATGTATGTAAGTGTATGATTTGTGAACTACATGCTTGGCGACTTACGTGCACTCATGTTTATACATGCGACTTACATATTAAAGTGTATACTTTACATGTATTCATATGTATGCTTTGTGACTTCTTGTACCCGTGAGTATACTTCATGTATTGTTTACATATATGCTTCATGCTTCTTGTGTATACTCTATGTATTGCATGTATCACATGTATCTAAGTGTTACTTGATGTATCCTCAACGAGATGTGCTCTTATAATTACTTTATGCTTAAAAACTATGAAAATATTAAAAATGTTGTCTGTCAAGTTGCTTAAGTTGGTTGGTTGTTTGCTTGAGCCAGTTGGTTGTTTGCTTGAGCTACTTGCTTGCGTGCTTGAGCTACTTCGTTATGTGCTTGTCATGTCCCCGAATCAAAACACTAAAATTTCTAGTCACTGAAATGCAAATATGTAAAACAATATAAATGAGAATAAAATAAATAACAAAATTACATAATATTATTATATGAATATTTTTAAAAAAATATAGGTACAAACGCTAATATTAATAATTTAAATATTAGTATTATATATATGATTATATTGTATAAATGTAATACTAAGTCTGGATATAGATAGCAAATAAAATAAAACTAAACAAACCAATAACTAAGAGCATATGTTCATGCAAATGAACATAAATATAAAATATAAATATAAATATATTAAGATAATCTTGGAAGAACAATATAAATATTTAAAACCTTATAAATTGTAAAAGCATGCTGGGCATCGTTGTTTGAGAAGGCAGCACCAAACGAGGCACGACCCTCCAAAGGAAGTCGCACCTCTTCTCCAACGTGAGAAGATATAAGGGATTGGAAATCGCTAGTCGGGAGGACAATTACAATTATCATCAGACATGTTTGGAAGGAACCGGCGTCCTGACTACATACACGATCTCCCATCAAAGATCCAAAGCACATAGTAAGCATCAATACCATCATGTCTCACTGTTGACGCAAAGGACAAAGGAAGGAGTATACAGCCGTTATGTGGAGGGTATTCTACGCAAGGATGTTAGCATTGAACAAGTCAATAGTGGGACAATGTGTCTATACGCAACCACTAAGCTGCATGACGATTTGAATCATGAAGCAAAATCGAACCGACCATGGCCTAACTTAATATTAAACCCCTTGTCATTAAAATATAATAGAAGAAAAGGTTTATTTACAAGAGGAACAATGCCCTGCAAAAGAAGGCATGAGTTAAGGATCAAGAAAAGGGACACAACCATCGCCAGCCACTTGATATATACCAAAGTTGGACTGTTGAGACTATGTGTCCTACACGATAAAGGAAGACTCACGTACAATCAGCAACTGGCCATAATCAAGTATTTAATCAATAGCAATAAAGGTAATTAAAAGATATTGATACCTATTGGACAGTGATCATACTCAACCAAGGGGTGTGATTCTGTCTTGGAGGAAATAAGAGGGACAAAATATATTCTAAAGGACGGGTAGTCTCGGGGATCTAATCAGACATAGAGTAAGGATGGACAAGTATATTGGGAATGGGTAATAAAGAATAATGTAAACTCATCAAAGTATTAAGCATATATATACATTTTAGACGGGCTTGTCCTGAGTGCCACTTGGTGGCTTTAGCTATTTTGTGCATGACGCGCATAGGAGATGGAAGAGGGCATGTAAGAAAGAGGCACAGGCTGCTATACAGTAAGACATATATAATTTGAGTAAGAAACAGTGAACCATTCAAACAGGTATTTCAAGTCCTAACAAACTGTGATTTGTTATTGTTTATGTTCATACCATCAATCTATTAATCTGGGCTGGGAAGGTAGATAGTTTGTAGACGGATCAAGCAATAAGAGGTACGTACCCTCAACCATCTGAAATAACATTGAGGTTTATATAATCGAATTCCAGTTCCTATGACAGTGGGTTACAGTGTAATGCCTAACTCATATCTTATTAGAATCAATATCAGTGAATGTCTAATATGTGATGATTTATGAATTCAATAGGATAAGTAAATGCATAGAGAGATTAAATGACACGTTTGCAATCAATAGATATATGTGTCTATATATTGAGTTCATCTCTACAGCGTAAGTGAATGTCAAATTCCACATATAGAAATAAATGGGTATTATTTGTCAATATCACAAATATGTTGCTTACAGCAATTATTGTGCCTTCATAATGCTACTATGACTTTACCTTGAAGAATAGACTTCAAGCCCAAATTCCCTTTCGCTAACACTCGATAAGGATAGGGAGCGTGTGGAGGGAAAGGCGGGTAAATCGGTCCAATGTTGGACGGTCCCAAGACGGGTAGTAAACCTTGAGGGAGTCCAATTCGAGATCGTGCACGCCCTTGGCACAGTAAATCTTCCATCCAACGAGGTTAGGAAGAGGAACGAAGCGAGGATCTACTCCGCTTGGGAGTAATAAGTCATATTAGTTTATGATGTGTTTATGCACTAGATGATAATGCATCTTCCTTATCCTTAAAATGCTCAATCGGGTGTTGTCTAATTTGAATTGGATTAAGGAACTATGTGTGGTTGTCGGTAATGCATGATGTGTGCAAGCCCTAAAGGTAAATTACATGTGCAAAATTAGGTGTTGGTAAATAAATTTCTTAACCCTAACTTGTGCATTTTATGTTTCTAATAAGGGGGACATTACAATGCTTGAGCTAGTTGCTTGTGTGCTTGAATTGGTTGCCTACTTGCTTGAGCTGGTTGCTTGAATGCTTGAGCTACTTGCCTACTTGCTTGAGCTGGTTGATTGCGTGCTTGAGCTACTTCCCTACTTGCTTGAACTTGTTGCTTGCGTGCTTCAGCTGGTTGTTTGCGTGCTTGAGCTACTTGCCTACTTGCTTGAGCTGGTTGCTAGTGTGCTTGAGCTACTTGCCTACTTGCTTGAGCTGGCTGCTAGTGTGCTTGAGCTACTTGCCTACTTGCTTGAGCTGGTTGCTTACATGCTTTACTTGCTTGTCTACTGGAGCTACTTGCCTATGTGCTTGAGCTACTTGTCTGTGTGTTTGAGCTGGTTGCTTGCTTGCTTGAGCTACTTGTTTGCTTGCTTGAGCTACTTGCCTCTGTGCTTGAGCTACTTGTTGTCCTAGTTGAGCTACTTGCCTGCTTGGTCAAGCTACTTGGTTGTCTACTTTAATTTTTGATTCATGTGGTTTTAAATTGTACTGATTCACAAACTCCAACTTGTGGGTTTTGAGAATTAAGGAGAACTAGTAGAACTTAAGAATATTAGTCAATACATTATCCTCATAGCCAAAATAAATCCAATACTAGGTTTAGTCTCCTGAGCTAATATCATAACCACAAGGAGCAACCTCTTAAAATTACGCATCTTAGATTGTGATTGCTTGAGAGCAAGCAATCTGGGCTGGGTGGAATCACACATGTCCCCCAAAATTGTAGCATTGAGATATAAAGCATCGAAAACAAGGCAAACAAAATACATATTAAAAACATCAACTATTTAATATTATTATAATTATAATTATAAGAGATATTATAATTATAAATATTAATATAATATTGTAATTACCAAAATGTAAATACTAATTATTATAATCATTATAATATCTTAATGTGAAGAACATAATATATCAATATAAAAATTGTATCACATTGAAAGAAAATAATAATCGAAATTCACAATTCATTATTATATTAATATGAAGTATTAAACACCCAATAAATATCATAAAATATATATATATATATATATATATATATAAATGCAATCTAGAAAACAATATAAATAATCCTAATAAAAGTATATTAAATAAGAAACATTTAAAATACATAAAGTACATTAACCAACCTGCAAACACAGGCAGCAATTAAAGCATGAAAAGACGTCACTGTTAGAAAAGCAGTGATCAAACCTCAAAAAACCAAAAGGCATGACCCTCCGTGAATCGCATCTCTTTGGGAAGATATATGATAAGGTTAGATAAGAAGAAGAGGGGGCATTGATCAGAAAAAAGGAATGAGAACATAAGGAATAAAAGAATAAAGAAAAGCTGCACACTCACGGGTAATGTCAAATGTTGTGAATTATGGTCTGCTGAAAGCATAGAGCAGGATAAAAATAATCAATAGGCATGGTGATTGTTATTGTGTGTTAATTGTAATATATTTAGAGTTTAGTGAATAGGAGACAGCAGATGTATTGATTACTATAGGTTTAGTGAGTAGGAATTAGCAGATGCATTTATTATTATTTATTTCCAATCATAATATGCTTAGAATCTATTGAGTAGGGTCAATAGATGTGTTCATTATTTATTTCTAACCATGGTATATTTAGAACAGGATCAATAGATGTATTCTTTATTTGTCTCTAATTATAGTATGTTCAGAAATTCATATGAATAGGATCAATGGGTATATTTATTGTTTGTTTTCAGTTATAAGATGTTCAGAATTTATTAAGTAGGATTAACAATTACATTTACTACGGTTTGTCTCCTTCTAGTATAATCAGAAATTTATAAGAGTAAAATCAGTGGGATTATTATTATTGTTTATTATTGTTCTCATTATTTATTGGTTGTTATTGTTTATTTTTAATCACGATGTGTTGGAGACTTATATGCATATGTACACTGTTAATCTGTTTATATTATGATGACCATGTTCCACCATGGTGGGGAAGAAGGATTACGAAGGGGAATTCATGCAATGGAGTCTCCTAGATACGCCACCCGGGTATGGGACATGATGAGCCCACAAGGGCCAAGGGGGTACTTCCTCCTGGGTTATCCAAGGGTACTGCCCTTGGGTCTAGGCTGGTCTCCACTAGATATGCCACCCAAGGATGGGACGTAATGAGCCCACACGGGCCAGAGGGGTTCTGCCTCCAAGGTTATCCGAGGGTGCTGCCTCTAGGTCTAGTTCAATCATGGGATTAACCATTGTAATCTTACCTTCCTACCATGGTGTAGCATGAGGGGAGGATCAATTAGGAAATGTCAGTTATGATGCCTAATATTGATTTCACTTAATTCCAATGATCAATGTGGAGTACTAATATCTTGATTGTTAGGTTATTGGAGTGATGAAAATCTCTAACTTATATATAGGGACTAAACCAATTAAAAGTATCCTCTAGGGCCCATTGCTGGGAAAATTGATAATTTAGAATAGATTTGGTATAATACCCATTAGGGACATTACAAGCAGTATCAAAGCATCTTTCCTGCCATCCTGTGTATGCTTCATGTATTAAGTGTATGCTTCATGCTTCCTATGTATGTGTATTCAAGTGTATTCGAGTGTATACCTTGCAACTGTTGATGTTGTCGCTGCGGGCTACATATTTCCGCCATGTTGTGAACAATAAATTCATATAGCCTAACGGCTATGCATTTATTGCATTAATCAAAATGAAGAGGTGCTTCACTTGGCAACTATATTATTTTTAATTGGGCCAACCCTCCTTGTAATTCGCACAATTTATTTGTAATTATATTTTCCATATGCGGCCAACCTTGTTCATAAAGAGGTGCGACCTCTTGCTCACATTGTATATGTACAAGTTCATTTCATTCATTCAAGGCATAAAGTCAAGTTCGTCTATCATTCCATCTACAAGTGCGAATCACTTCTACAGCAGTGCGAATTATTCAGTTTGTGTGGTGTTGGATATTGGCCTTGTGATTGGCCTCATTGTAAAGAGAATTGTTGACATTATTTATATATATAAGAAGAGATCTTTGTTGCTGGGTTTTTTTCCCTCAAGTGGAGGGTTTTCCCAGGGTATATGTTGTGTCTATGTGTTTGAATTTAAATTAAAATTTGCTTATTCACATCTGATCATAAAAACTAACATGGTATCAAAGCAGGTTTAAGAAGATCGTGATCAGATTTCTATAAGCAGCGCTTTCATCCATTCTTGTTCTCATCTTCTTGCATCTATCTTATCTTCAAAAAAGGTGAACGGGCTCAAGATCAAAGATAGACTTGAAGGTGCTTCCAATTTCACATCTTGGAAGTTTAGAGTAATGCTTGCATTGGAAGAAAATGAGATTGCTGAGTTCATGGAGAACGAAATTCCAGAACCTTCTGATGAGAATGAGAAGTCTCAATGGAAGAAGAATTGCACTAAGGCAAAGAAGATTTTGGTAGACTCCGTGAAGGATCACCTTGTGCTGGTCATCTCCAAGTTGAAGACAGCAAGGGAAATGTTCAAGACCTTCGAGGAAATGTATAAGATCAACAATACAAGTAGAGCTCTTGCATTAAAGCAACAGCTTCATCATATCAAGATGGTGAAAGGAGACTCTATCATCTCATTCTTCACGAAGATCACCGAATTGAGAGATCAACTCTCTACCATTGGGCATATGGTTGATGATAAGGATTTGGCTATGTTGACGCTTAATGGTCTTCCTCAATCTTGGGAGCCATTTATCCAAGGTATCAGTGGAAGATCAAAACTACCTAAGTTTGCTCGCTTGAAGGCAAATTGCATTCAAGAAGAATCAAGATTGGCTGCAAGAGGCAATGGGAAAAGTTCTACAAATGAAGACATTCATGTACTTGCCGCTCAATCTTCAAAGAAGAAGGAAGAGAAGGGAAGAAAGGCAACTTCAAGAGGTATAGAGATAAAGGATCAGATGGTGCCTCTGCATCTAAGAAGAAGAAGAACCTCTCCCGCATACAATGCTTCAGATGTGATAAGTTTGGTCACTATGCAAAAGATTGTTCCTTATCAAGTGGTTTTCTATTCTATTCTGCCTTATCAAGCAATGTTCCAACGGATAACAACACTTGGTTAATTGATAGTGGTGCCTCACACCACATCACGGGTTTTAGATAACATCTATCTAATTTGGTGGAAAGAGATTCAAGTGTTCAAGTCATAATTGGAGATGATGCGTGTTATTCTGTGAAAGGAGTTGGGACCTAAACTCTTCACTTATATTCCGGCATCTCCTTGCAGTTGAGTGATGTACTATTTGTACCAAGCATCAAGCGGAACCTTGTCTCTATTTCAGCCTTGGAGGACAAGGGATATCAAGTTGCATTCTCCGAAGGAAAAGTTCTTGCATGGCCAAAGAACTCAAGTATCAAGACTGGCCAAGTGATTGGAGTTCGTCGTGAGAGTCTCTACAGACTTTCCACTCGTCCATTTCAGGCTTTGTTGCATGATTCATCAAGTTCGTGTGAGCTTTGGCATAGAAGACTTGCTCACCTTCACTTTAGAGAACTTCCATCCATGGAGAAGATGGTCACAGGCCTTCCTAAACTCAGCCAGGAGCATGAAGGCACTTCTCGAGGATGCGCTTAGGGTAAGAATACTAAAGGTCCATTTCATAGTAGTGAGAGTATATCTAAATGTATTCTAGACCTTGTTCATTCTGATTTGTGTGGTCCAATGTTTGTTGCTTCTTTGAGTGGTTTCTTGTATTATGTAATTTTCATTGATGACTACTCTAGAAAGACTTGGATTTATTTCTTAAAGACTAAAGAATCCTTGAGAAATTCAAGGAATTTAAAGCTCAAGTAGAGAACTTGTCTGGGAAGAGGATCAAAGTTCTGAGATCTGACAACAGCGGAGAATACATCTCTGGAAATTTTCGTAACTTTTGTGTTAAGGCAGGAATTAAGAGGGAGTTTTGTGTTCCCTGCAATCCACAGCAAAACGATGTTGCAAAAAGGAAGAACAGATCTATTGTAGAAGCAGCTAAAGCCATGATCCATGATCAAGATCTGCAAACCTTGCTTTGGGCTGAGGCATCTAGGACAGTTGTGTATGTTCAAAATCGGAGCCCTCATCATATCTTGGAGAACATGACTCCTGAAGAAGCTTTCACGAGTGTGAAACCTGAAGTAAGTCATTTGAGAATCTTTGGTTCTCCTGTGTATGTTCATGCGCCTAAAGATAAAAGGACAAAATTGGAACCATCTAGCAAGAAGGGAATATTTGTGGGCTACAATGAGTCTTCAAAAGCCTACATAGTTTACATTCCAAGTCAAAAACTGATAGAGATCAGCAGGGATGTTACATTTGAAGAGGATGTTGCATTTAAGAGATCTAAGGGCACTCACATGGAGATAGACAATGAAGACCAAGAGTCTCCTCAGGACATAGAAGTTGACCATACTCCTGAGATTCAGATGGAGGCTGTTGATCCTAAAGAAGATGATGATCCAGTTGAGCCTTTGGAACCTACTGATGGGCCTACAAACATTGTTATTGGTAGAAAGAGACCTCTTTGGGCTAGGCAAACAATGCAAGAGGTAGAAAAATTTGCAGCCCTGAGAGGAACATTCAGAGAGAGAAAAAGACCTCACAAGTTTTCGAGCTATGTTGCATTGATGAGCCAAATGATTGAATATGAGCCTTCCAATGTTGAGGAAGCTTCAAGTCAGCAAGTATGGAGAGATGCTATGGCTGAAGAGTATCAATCTATTCTCAAGAACGATGTTTGAGATATAGTACCTAGACCAGAAGGAAAATCTGTTATATCCTCTAAGTGGCTCTTCAAGATCAAGCATGCGGTTGATGGAAGCATCAAGAAGTACAAGGCTAGGTTTGTGGCTAGAGGATTCTCTTAGAAAGAGGTAATAGACTATGAGGAAACATTTTCTCTAGTTGCTCGTTATACCTCCATCAGGACTATCATTGCTATTGCAGCAGCTAAAAGATGGAAGTTACACCAGATGGACGTGAAGACAGCATTTCTAAATGGTGTAATTGAAGAAGAGGTATACATTGAGCAACCTGATGGATTTGAGGTTCATGGGAAGGAGTCTCATGTTTGCAGATTGAAGAAGGCTTTGTATGGCCTTAAGCAGGCTCCTCGTGCTTGGTCTGAGAGGATTGATCGTTACCTATTGAGCTTGGGTTTCTCCAAGAATGATGCTGATTCAAACCTGTACTTCAAGGTGATTAATGGTGAGGCATTGATCTTGGTTCTCTATGTTGATGATCTATTTCTTACTGGAGAAGAACACCTCATTATCAAATGCAAGAAGGAGTTGACTTCTGAATTTGAAATGAAGGATCTCAAGTACATGCATTACTTCCTTGGTTTAGAAGTATGGGAGAGGCCTAACGAGATCATTTTGAGTCAAGGGAAGTATACAATAGACATCTTGAAGAGGTTTGGTATGATGGATTTCTAAAACTGCTCATCTATTTGAGAACGCACCTAAGCTAAAACATTCCGTTAATCTGCATCTTGGTGGATCCTACTTTGTACAGGCAGTTGATTGGATCGTTGATGTATCTAGTCAATACTAGACCAGATATTTGCTGCGCAAAGGAGTGCACTTAGTCAATCTCATGTGTGAACCAAGGCAAATACATCTAGCTGTAAATAAAGCATATCCCGAGATACTTGCATGGCACAGCTTGGGTATGGCTTGAAATATTCTTCCGTGTGGACTTGAAGCTGCATAGATATTTTGATTTTGATTGGGCAGGGTGTGTTGCTGATCGGAAGAGAACCTCTGGATGTTGCTTCAATTTGGGGTTTGTATGATATCCTAGTGTAGCAGGAAGCAGACTTCAGTAGCACTGAGCACCGCAGAGGCCGAGTACATTGCACCTTGTGTGGCAACTCGAGAAGCAGTGTGGCTTCAGAAGCTCTTTGCAGGATTGTTTGGACAATCATTGAAGCCAATTGCCATTCATTGTGATAATCAAAGTTGTGTGAAGCTTTCTATCAATCTTGTGTTTCATGATAGAACAAAACATGTTGAGATCAAATATCACTACATCCGAGATATGGTATTGAGGAAAGCAATCCAGTTGAGATACATTAGCACTGATGAGCAGACAACCGATATTCTCACCAAGCCTCTCTCCAAAATAAAGTTTGTGTACTTTCGAGACAAGCATGGAGTTGTAGAGAATGAAGCCCTAGCAGAGAATGAAGCCCTAGCTGAGAGGGAGACTCAACTTCAGTGATCTTCTGTGATTTTCTTTACTGCATTTCTCTCTGTGAGAGAGATTTGAGGTGCAAGCCCTTGTTAATGCATCTTTCTCTGTGAGAGAAATTTGAGGTGAAAGCCCTTGTTCCACCCTCTGGGAGTAGCCATGGTGGATGTCCTGTTGAGTGAATCCATGACAACATCACTTGTGTTTATCCACCCTCTGGGAGTAGCCATGGTGGACGTCATGATGAGGTGACGACATCATGTTGAGTGATTCCGTGATGGGCACTTGTGCACATATAGCATACATGGGAGTAGCCATAGTGGTTGATATCACGTTGAGGTGATATGTTCCTCTCCACATATGGGTGTAGCCATTGTGGGTGTCGTGTTGAGAGAGTCCATGACATTGTGTATCGGAAGTATTCCTCCCTAGCTAAGAGGGAGTGTTGATGTTGTAGCTGCAAGCTACATACTTCCGCCATGTTGTGAACAATAAATGCATATAGCCTAACGGCTATTCATTTATTGGATTAATCAGAGTGAAGAGGCGCTTCACTTGGCAACTATATTACTTTTAATTGGGCCGACCCTCCTTGTAATTCGCACCATTTATTTGTAATTATATTTTCCATATGTGGCCGACCTTGTTCATGAAGAGGTACGACCTCTTCCTCACATTGTATATATACAAGTTCATTTCATTCATTCAAGGCATAAAGTCAAGTTCGTCTATCATTCCATCTGCAAGTGCGAATCACTTCTATAGCAGTGCGAATTTATTCAAGGAGTGTGAATTATTCGGTTTGTGTGGTGTTGGATATTGGCCTTGTGATTGGCCTCATTGTAAAGAGAATTGTTGCCATTAGTTATATAAATAAGAAGAGATCTTTGTTGCTAGGTTTTTTTCCCTCAAGTGGAGGGTTTTCCCAGGGTATATGTTGTGTCTATGTGTTTGAATTTGAATTAAAATCTGCTTATTCACATCTGATCATAAAAACTAACAGCAACTTATATGTATTCAAGTGTATTCAAGTGTATACTCTATCGCTTAAGTGTATACTTTGTGGCTTATGTGTATTCAAGTGTATTCAAGTGTATACCTTGCGAATTATATGTATTCAAGTGTATACTTTGTGGCTTATGTTCAAGTGTATTCAAGTGTATACCTTGTGGCTTTTATGTATTCGAGTGTATTCAAGTGTATACCTTGCGACTTGTGTGTATTCAAGTGCATACCTTGTGGCTTATGCATATTTGATTGTATTCAAGTGTATACTTTGTGACTTACATGTATGTAAGTGTATGATTTGTGAACTACATGCTTGGCGACTTACGTGCACTCATGTTTATACATGCGACTTACATATTAAAGTGTATACTTTACATGTATTCATATGTATGCTTTGTGACTTCTTGTACCCGTGAGTATACTTCATGTATTGTTTACATATATGCTTCATGCTTCTTGTGTATACTCTATGTATTGCATGTATCACATGTATCTAAGTGTTACTTGATGTATCCTCAACGAGATGTGCTCTTATAATTACTTTATGCTTAAAAACTATGAAAATATTAAAAATGTTGTCTGTCAAGTTGCTTAAGTTGGTTGGTTGTTTGCTTGAGCCAGTTGGTTGTTTGCTTGAGCTACTTGCTTGCGTGCTTGAGCTACTTCGTTATGTGCTTGTCATGTCCCCGAATCAAAACACTAAAATTTCTAGTCACTGAAATGCAAATATGTAAAACAATATAAATGAGAATAAAATAAATAACAAAATTACATAATATTATTATATGAATATTTTTAAAAAAATATAGGTACAAACGCTAATATTAATAATTTAAATATTAGTATTATATATATGATTATATTGTATAAATGTAATACTAAGTCTGGATATAGATAGCAAATAAAATAAAACTAAACAAACCAATAACTAAGAGCATATGTTCATGCAAATGAACATAAATATAAAATATAAATATAAATATATTAAGATAATCTTGGAAGAACAATATAAATATTTAAAACCTTATAAATTGTAAAAGCATGCTGGGCATCGTTGTTTGAGAAGGCAGCACCAAACGAGGCACGACCCTCCAAAGGAAGTCGCACCTCTTCTCCAACGTGAGAAGATATAAGGGATTGGAAATCGCTAGTCGGGAGGACAATTACAATTATCATCAGACATGTTTGGAAGGAACCGGCGTCCTGACTACATACACGATCTCCCATCAAAGATCCAAAGCACATAGTAAGCATCAATACCATCATGTCTCACTGTTGACGCAAAGGACAAAGGAAGGAGTATACAGCCGTTATGTGGAGGGTATTCTACGCAAGGATGTTAGCATTGAACAAGTCAATAGTGGGACAATGTGTCTATACGCAACCACTAAGCTGCATGACGATTTGAATCATGAAGCAAAATCGAACCGACCATGGCCTAACTTAATATTAAACCCCTTGTCATTAAAATATAATAGAAGAAAAGGTTTATTTACAAGAGGAACAATGCCCTGCAAAAGAAGGCATGAGTTAAGGATCAAGAAAAGGGACACAACCATCGCCAGCCACTTGATATATACCAAAGTTGGACTGTTGAGACTATGTGTCCTACACGATAAAGGAAGACTCACGTACAATCAGCAACTGGCCATAATCAAGTATTTAATCAATAGCAATAAAGGTAATTAAAAGATATTGATACCTATTGGACAGTGATCATACTCAACCAAGGGGTGTGATTCTGTCTTGGAGGAAATAAGAGGGACAAAATATATTCTAAAGGACGGGTAGTCTCGGGGATCTAATCAGACATAGAGTAAGGATGGACAAGTATATTGGGAATGGGTAATAAAGAATAATGTAAACTCATCAAAGTATTAAGCATATATATACATTTTAGACGGGCTTGTCCTGAGTGCCACTTGGTGGCTTTAGCTATTTTGTGCATGACGCGCATAGGAGATGGAAGAGGGCATGTAAGAAAGAGGCACAGGCTGCTATACAGTAAGACATATATAATTTGAGTAAGAAACAGTGAACCATTCAAACAGGTATTTCAAGTCCTAACAAACTGTGATTTGTTATTGTTTATGTTCATACCATCAATCTATTAATCTGGGCTGGGAAGGTAGATAGTTTGTAGACGGATCAAGCAATAAGAGGTACGTACCCTCAACCATCTGAAATAACATTGAGGTTTATATAATCGAATTCCAGTTCCTATGACAGTGGGTTACAGTGTAATGCCTAACTCATATCTTATTAGAATCAATATCAGTGAATGTCTAATATGTGATGATTTATGAATTCAATAGGATAAGTAAATGCATAGAGAGATTAAATGACACGTTTGCAATCAATAGATATATGTGTCTATATATTGAGTTCATCTCTACAGCGTAAGTGAATGTCAAATTCCACATATAGAAATAAATGGGTATTATTTGTCAATATCACAAATATGTTGCTTACAGCAATTATTGTGCCTTCATAATGCTACTATGACTTTACCTTGAAGAATAGACTTCAAGCCCAAATTCCCTTTCGCTAACACTCGATAAGGATAGGGAGCGTGTGGAGGGAAAGGCGGGTAAATCGGTCCAATGTTGGACGGTCCCAAGACGGGTAGTAAACCTTGAGGGAGTCCAATTCGAGATCGTGCACGCCCTTGGCACAGTAAATCTTCCATCCAACGAGGTTAGGAAGAGGAACGAAGCGAGGATCTACTCCGCTTGGGAGTAATAAGTCATATTAGTTTATGATGTGTTTATGCACTAGATGATAATGCATCTTCCTTATCCTTAAAATGCTCAATCGGGTGTTGTCTAATTTGAATTGGATTAAGGAACTATGTGTGGTTGTCGGTAATGCATGATGTGTGCAAGCCCTAAAGGTAAATTACATGTGCAAAATTAGGTGTTGGTAAATAAATTTCTTAACCCTAACTTGTGCATTTTATGTTTCTAATAAGGGGGACATTACAATGCTTGAGCTAGTTGCTTGTGTGCTTGAATTGGTTGCCTACTTGCTTGAGCTGGTTGCTTGAATGCTTGAGCTACTTGCCTACTTGCTTGAGCTGGTTGATTGCGTGCTTGAGCTACTTCCCTACTTGCTTGAACTTGTTGCTTGCGTGCTTCAGCTGGTTGTTTGCGTGCTTGAGCTACTTGCCTACTTGCTTGAGCTGGTTGCTAGTGTGCTTGAGCTACTTGCCTACTTGCTTGAGCTGGCTGCTAGTGTGCTTGAGCTACTTGCCTACTTGCTTGAGCTGGTTGCTTACATGCTTTACTTGCTTGTCTACTGGAGCTACTTGCCTATGTGCTTGAGCTACTTGTCTGTGTGTTTGAGCTGGTTGCTTGCTTGCTTGAGCTACTTGTTTGCTTGCTTGAGCTACTTGCCTCTGTGCTTGAGCTACTTGTTGTCCTAGTTGAGCTACTTGCCTGCTTGGTCAAGCTACTTGGTTGTCTACTTTAATTTTTGATTCATGTGGTTTTAAATTGTACTGATTCACAAACTCCAACTTGTGGGTTTTGAGAATTAAGGAGAACTAGTAGAACTTAAGAATATTAGTCAATACATTATCCTCATAACGAATAACCATCACTAGGTTACTTAACTCCTATCAGAGCTAATATCATAACCACAAGGAGCAACTCTCTTAAAATTCTCACGATCTTAGAATTGTGATTGCTTAAGGACAAGCAATCTTGGGCAGGGAGGACTGTCATGTCCTCGAAATTGTAGCATTGAGATATAAAGCATCGAAAATAGACAAACAAAACACATATTAAAAACATCAACTATTTAATATTATTATAATTATAATTATAAAAGACAATATTATAATTATAAATATTAATATAATATTGTAATTACCAAAATGTAAATACTAGTTATTATAATCATTATAATATCTTAATGTGAAGAACATAATATATTAATATAAAAAAATTTATCACATTGAAAGAAAATAATAATCGAAATTGACAATTCATTATTATATTAATATGAAGTATTGTACCACCTAATAAATATCATAATATATATGTAAATAAATGCAATCTAGAAAACAATATAAATAATCATAATAAAAATATATTAAATAAGAAACATTTAAAATACATAGCATTAACCAACCTGCAAAACACAGGCAGCAATTAAAGCATGAAAGGGCATTGCTGGAAAAGCAGCTGACAAACCTCAAAGACCTAAAGGCATGACTGCGGAATCGTGATCTCTTTGGGAAGATATATGATAAGGTTAGATAAGAAAGAAGAGGGGCATCGACTGTGAAAAAGGAATGAGAACATAAGGAATAAAAGAATAAAGAAAAATGCACACTTTACGTAATGGCCTAAATGTTGCACTCTATGGATCTTGCTTGAAAGCATAGAGCAGGATAAAATAATCAATAGGCATGGTGGATTGCTATTGTGTACACCTGTAATATATTTAGAGTTTAGTGACAGGGAGACAGCAGATGCATTGATTACTATAGGTTTAGTGAGCAGGAATTAGCAGATGTATTTACATTATTTATTTCCAATCATAATATGCTTTGTGAATCTATTGAGAGGGTCAATAGATGTGTTCATTATTTATTTCTAAC
>VDFB02012892.1:0-26735 GCA_007258455.2 Sequoia sempervirens | reverse complement strand
TCTTTGGAAAAAACCCTAATCCCTTTGGCTCAACTTGTTGCTTTATGTGCTATTTTATTGGTGATTTTCTTAGCTTGTCATAAGCTTTTATCTAATTCCTACATGTCTTTAATTGCTGTGACATGTGGCGCTATGAGTCAAGCTTTATATGCCACACAACCTCTTTACATGATTTCTATGTAAATATACAACCTCAAGACTATGCTTGCACACTATACCAACATGTGTCCTCCCATTGACCTAAGTAGACATGTTCTATGTAGCTGAGGCAGAAATTTATTGACTACACCAATTAGAAATTGAGGATAATTATTGGCTTACGTCCCTACAAAGATGACCTAGAGCTACATGTAAATTCCCTATTGCATCACAAAGTTTCTTTGCATCATTACTTCAAAATGGGAAATTAGCATGTGATAGCCATATATCTTTTGTGCCGAATCAAATCTATGATCAAAATTCAAAATTAAACAAGTGGATAGTCTATTTGCTTGTATGTGCCATAATTGTGAGAAATGGTAGATTTCTGCCATAAGCATAAAGGATTTTTGTTGAATGAAAATCAATTCATTATTGAAAGCATCTAACTAAGTATTACATAGAGAAATTTTTGTAATTTAAATTGCTTTGAGCACTTATAGCAGCAAACTAGGGTTTCAAGAAACTAGCAATGAGCAAGAAAAAAATTATTCAATTAAGTATTGAAATCCCTCAACCAAGTGACTCAATTGAGGGAAAGGAAACACACAAGGGGGAAAGGTGGTGTGTGGGTTTCCTTAGGTGTGATTAAAAAAGGGGGTTCACCACTAAGAGAATGCTTAGAAAGAAAAAAATGAAAGTAATATGCAAAGCTAACTATGTGACCTAGAAAATGAAACCTAAAATTAGAATGAGAAACTGAGGACAAATAGAGAAGCACATAGAAGACTGGAGATGTCCAAAACAAGGTCTACAACTCTGAAATTTTGAATTTTGATGTGTACTGGGACTCATATGCTAGATTGGGTGATTTAGTCTTGCTATTGGAATCTGGGCATAATCTAGAATCTTCTGCTAGAAAATTAGGATCTACAAAAAAATGCTAAAAGAGAGGTATACTAGGACTCATACGCCCAAGGTGGCAATTTAGTCCCAAAATTAGGGTTTGATTGAAACTATTTTATCCTCAAGTGATCTTCTATAGCTTTCATCTTGTTCGATCTTCAATCTTGTAACTTTTTCTTCAAAGGATCTTCAAATCCAAATCACCTAGATTTTCAACCACACATGAAAAGGGAAAAATTTTGTTGTGTCAAGGAATAGGGGTTTGCCTTGCTCAAGCCCCATTTGGGTAATTAAACCTTAAAATGAAATAGAATAACATGAACCTAAATGATGAATGAACAAATGTAATGTTGCAACTCACCAAGCCCTTGAAATAAAGGTTGCAAACTTGTGTGAAATGGATCCAATGGATGTGGATCTCGACTCTTAATATTGATATGAAATAATGTCTTTGAATACCTGCTTGACTCATGAAAACCTACATCATAAATGTTAGCTCACTAACACACATGATGCATGAAGATTTTGACTTGATGCTAGTTGAATGCTACTCCAAATGCTTGATAATCAACTCTTGAATGCTCTTGGATTGCTAGAATTTTTGAATACTTGAAAGCTTAGATCTTGTTAGGATTGCTTTGATAAAATTGCTAGGAGAAATTATGTGAAATAACCTTGTATTTATACTTTTTTATTCAAAATTTCCCAAAATTACAACACTATAAACCGAAATTAGATCTAGGATAACAAAATCCTACTAAGAATTTGATTTAAAATAGGTCTAGGTTAAAGAGAGACTCATATGCTAGTTGGGGCATATGAGCCTCAGTGTCTTAAACACGGGATATAAACTCCAAAAAGTGTTAAGTTCAAGGCAATGTTTGAAATCATGCCCTAATACCCAAGTGGGACCCATATGCAAAAGGTGGCATATCAGTCCCAGATCACCAAATTTAGAACACACAACCTCAAACACTAAATTATGACTTGTTATTTGTTAAATGCCGAGATTACCATGAGAAATATGCATTAAATAAGGCTTGTGGATGCAAAATAGGACCAAATAAGGCATAAAGAAGCCCAATTTTAGGAAGGAGGGCCCATACGAGTGTGAAAATGTAAAGGGATACATTTTTCTACACTAAATTTAGTAACCATTTTAGTGAGAGGATGAACTTGCTTCAAACTCACACTAAAGTAGACAAACTCGCATCAAGAGGGGTCCAAGTGTATCAATGCTAGTGAGATAGGATGATCCGTAAAGCGAAGGGATCTATGACAAATGTTGCTTAAGTGATTATGAACAAAGGCATAAAGACATCAACAAGTGGAGTAGTAGGAACATTAATCAAAGAGAATTCAAAACATAGAACCAAGAGAGAGAAGAAGACACCAATTTGATTACGGAGTTCATCCGAGTGGACTACGTCTCCGGGTCGAGCTCAATCGAGTGACCAATCTATTGAAATGTTCAAAATGGCAGTACAATGTCCACTGGCCTCTTGCAACACTGCTTTACAATATCTTGTAGCTCATCCACAAAGTCATACAAAAAGTCTCTCACTCACACCCCTCTCAAAAGCCCTCAAAGCTAGGGATGATTAACAAAGAGTAAGGAAACTGACTCTGCCTAAAGGATCTACTACAAGATTAGAACAACATTACATCCCAACTCAAATATTCTCCTAATTCCCTCTAAGAATTCTCTCACAAAAGGCTCTCAAAGACCAAGAGAAAAGGATACAATGGAGAATGATCAACTGATCAACTAATGGATGATTTGGGAAGCCTCCTATCTCCTCCTTTTATACTTGAATTTTGCATATGGGGTTAAAAACCACCATAATAAATAAAATAACAAATTAACCCCCCTCCTTTGGCTTTTATAATTATAAGCCTTACAAAAAAACACTAACCCGTTTATATAAAAACAATCACTCCCCCATTTAAAAATAAAAACATTAAACAACCCCTTAATAAAACATTTGGAATTTGTTTTTTAATCCCTTGTCTTATTATATTCACGGGCTATTTGAGTTTATGGGGTTGAGTTGAAAAATAAAATAACAATTTAGTGTTATTTTAGGAGGTTTTGTTTTTTTTTTCACATGAGTTAATTTCATTGATTTTTAGGAGATTTGGACCCCACCAAATCCGATTGGGATCCCACAAAATCCAATGGATTTTTGTGAGATTAAATGAGCCTCCACACTTTATTTTCATAAATAAACTATAGTACATGAATTTTGTGAGATTTTTTTCCACTTCACCTACAATTTCCATGTCACCATCTAGTCAATTGCCATGTCACATGCTGACATCATCATTTTGACTAAAACTTTGATTGGCTCTATTTTCCTCATACGAACTCCAATTTGTGTGAAACGAACATCGTTGGAATCGTGATGATGAGACCTTCACGATGACACTGAATTTGATCATTTTTATGATTCCAAAATTTCATCCTTTTTCTCATCCCTGGGAGCTGAGTTGACCACCCTTTGACCAAAGTTTGACTGCACATAACTTGAGCAAACAAACTCCTTTTTTGCCTGTTCAAGTTGTGTCAAATTTAGTATTTGAGCTCTACACCATGGCACTGCTTCTAGGAGAAATGGGAACACTTCAATTTTCAAGTTCTAATGATCCACCTGGATCAAACCTCCCCACTGAAGAACTTTTGGTCCTCCAAAAGTTTATAGTTCCTTCAAAAACATCTCCCATTCTGCATCTTGGCACTTGCCATGATCTGAATCATTAGAATGTACATACAGCCACATCTGCCTGCTGAGGTCTTACACTTCGACAATTACTGTCAACAAGAGTTGTCCCTATTACCACATCTGCCATCTACAGGGGTCTTACATTTCAGCAACACGGAATTTACAATTCATCATAATGTAGTTTAAAATGGAACTTAGTATACCCAAACCAAGAAGAAGAAAAAAATTGAGTATGGTAAACCTGTCTCTCAGTGCTTCTCATGGGGTAGTTTACATTCTGCATCTTTGCCATCTTCTCTGGCATGCTTCTATTGCTTCTCCAACTACTCAAGCATGGTATATGTGCCTCAGCCTGAAATATTCCTTCACCTTTGTACTTCAGAATAGCTGATTCAAGGCTCCACCATACAGCTCAGGTCACATTCATTTGAAGCAATGAGGTCATCGATAACATCCTTCAAGAACTTCAACTAAGTTCAAACGTATCCTCAAAATGGCCTCAACTGAGTCTTCAAGCTGAGAACATGCAAGGTCACTATTGACCATTCTCGGCAACTCTTTAACTGAAAAGTGCTCTTCATCTAAAGCTTCACACTTGAAATCTATAGGTACAAGTCCTTAAAAACCCTACAATAAGAAGTTACAAAGTATTCTCCTTTCTAGATTACAAGAGATATGGCTCCAAGAGCCTTACAAAATCTCAATCTCTAGAGAAAATACAACTTCATAAAAATTGTTACAAAGAATTTGATCCAGAGTTTTATGCTCACAAAACAATACTAGCTTATCAACATACTCATCACACTAAAAAAGATGTAATAAAAACACAAATTGATATACTAGTTTGTTGAGCATTGTTCCCAGCTCCTACGAAGTTGTTCAAAGGAACTCTCTTTCATAGGTTGCTTAGGCTGTGGTTGAATTTCTCCTAGGATTTCCTCAGAAGTGGTAGCTACTGCCAGCTTTGCTTTCATCTCCTCAAATTTCTGGTGGTTGGGTCTTTCAATAGACCTCAATCGACGATGAAGCTATGGATGCAGCTTCCAACACTTTGCCTCCCAATGTCCACTGATGCCACAGTGGTTGCAGAAGTTCTGAGCTCTAGAGGATTGTCCATCTCCTCCTCTAAATCCCAATCCTTGGTATCATGGTCGCTTTTTCGCCTCAATTGGATTGGTGATGCCTTGCTCAAAAATACCAAAGCCTTTTCCTCTAAAGCCCATCTTCCCGAGTAGCTTCAATCATATGCCTCTTGTGTGCTTCTCGAAGTGTACAAATGAGTCCTGCTCATCCTCGGCTGACTTCTTCTATTTGATGGAAGAAGAGGCTTTGAGATAATTACTGTCACTATCAGGCAGAATGAGAGTCTGAAGGTACTCCATCTGTCGACAGTAAGCACACTCTACTGCACTAGGAGAGTTCGCCCAACCATGGCCACAAGCAAATCTAGCCACAAGCCTCATCGCTGAAGAAGCTCTTGTACTATCAGGCGGGGTGAGCGGGGAGTATGATGATGATGTATCCTCATAATGCAGAAAGAAACCACATATGTGTGCACTCCTTGATACAGGAGGACTTCTCCTGTTCTGCTCCTCCAAGATGTCCTACAACAACGCTTGCAGTCTTTCCTTCTCCATGTTGGATTCCTCCAACAACTGCTGAAGTTCTGCATTCTCTATCTGCAGGCGTCGATTGGCTTCTTCCAACTCTTGCATACTATCATTCTTCTCTTGATAGTCTCGATAGAGTTCTTCAACCATGCCTTTCATTGACATGAAATCATCCACCATGGATGTGGTCAATGTTAGCCTTGAAGATTCACCCTTTTCTAATGCCATCTTTGCTCCAAACTCCAAAAGTACACCAATAGCAAAATGAATCACAATCACTCCTACAAACCAGCCAAACAAAGCTCTGATACCACTTGATCCATAAGCAGAAGGGATCTATGACAAATGTTGCTTAAGTGATTATGAACAAAGGCATAAAGACATCAACAATGGAGTAGCAGGAACATTAAATAGAGAGAATTCAAAACATAGAACCAAGAGAGAGTAAAGAAGACACCAATTTGATTACGGAGTTCGTCCGAGTGGACTACGTCTCCGGGTCGAGCTCAATCGAGTGACCAATCTATTGAAATGTTCAAAATGGCAGTACAATGTCCACTGGATCCTCTTGCAACACTGCTTTACAATATCTTGTAGCTCATCCACAAAGTCATACAAAAAGTCTCTCACTCACACCCCTCTCAAAAGCCCTCAAAGCTAGGGATGATTAACAAAGAGTAAGGAAACTAACTTTGCCTAAAGGATCTACTACAAGATTAGAACATCATTCCATCACAACTAAAATATTCTCCTAATTCCCTCTAGAAATTCTCTCACAAAAGCCTCTCAAAGACCAAGAGAAAGGGATACAATGGAGAATGATCAACTGATGGATGATTGAGTTGAGTTGGATGATCAACTGATGGATGATTTGGGAAGCCTCCTATCTCCTCCTTTTATACTTGAATTTTGCATATGGGGTTAAAAACCACCATAATAAATAAAATAACAAATTAACCCCCCTCCTTTGGCTTTTATAATTATAAGCCTTACAAAAAAACACTAACCCGTTTATATAAAAACAATCACTCCCCCATTTAAAAATAAAAACATTAAACAACCCCTTAATAAAACATTTGGAATTTGTTTTTTAATCCCTTGTCTTATTATATTCACGGGCTATTTGAGTTTATGGGGTTGAGTTTAAAAATAAAATAACAATTTAGTGTTATTTTAGGAGGTTTTTTTTTTTTTTCACATGAGTTAATTTCGTTGATTTTTAGGAGATTTGGATCCCACCAAATCCGATTGGGATCCCACAAAATCCGATGGATTTTTGTGAGATTAAATGAGCCTCCACACTTTATTTTCATAAATAAAGTATGGTACGTGAATTTTGTGAGATTTTTTTTCCACATCACCTACAATTTCCACGTCACCATCTAGTCAATTGCCATGTCACATGCTGACATCATCATTTTGACTAAAACTTTGACTGGCTCTATTTTCCTCATACGGACTCCAATTTGCGTGAAACGAACATCATTGGAATCATGATGATGAGACCTTCGCGATGAAACTGACTTTGATCATTTTTATGATGCCAAAATTTCATCCTTTTTCTCATCCCTGGGAGTTGAGTTGACCACCCTTTGACCAAAGTTTGACTGCACATAACTTGAGCAAACAAACTCCTTTTTCGCCCGTTCAAGTTGCGCCAAATTTAGTATTTGAGCTCTACACCATGGCACTGCTTCTAGGAGAAATGGGAACACTTCAATTTTTAGGTTTTGAAGATCCACCTGGATCATAGGATGACAATAATCAAGAGGGATGATCAATCCCCCAGGATCAAGATCCTATGGTAAAATAACATAGGCACAAAAGAACATGTATGCAAATGATGCATTAAGCAACAACAAGACACAAGCATACACTGCCAAAGCATAAAGAAGAAAGAAAAGGAAAATAAGAGTGGATCAAGCCTCACCCATTTTTCCAATGCGATATGGATCAAATATAAGTTGTTTTTCCAAAAATGTTTGCAAGTGGAAAACAATGTCCACTATGCAAACAACACGCATGCTGGCAAGGGATAGTGGAACCTTAGGCCGTCCAATAGGTGAGCCTCTAGAGACACACACATGCAACCAGTCTGTGCTTGCACAAACAAGTAAGTGGCTATGGGAAAGCCACACCTAGGTTTGGCTCCCATACCATACCAAAGATATACCTCCTAATAACTTTGATAAGGTGCCACACAACATGAGCAATATGATTCATGAGGCAAGCAAAACTTCGTATGCTAACACCCATGAACAAACAAGATGGATCCACAAGAAAGCAAAGTATGTTATGCAAGGTGGCCATATAATAGTTATTGTAAATGCCGAATAGTGTAAGGTATGTTCAAATGATTTTTGCTTAGTTCATGTAGGGTCTTAACTTAGGGAACATCATGCCTAATGTCTCCAAGAGAGGACCAATCGAAGAATAGAAGATTCACAACTTAGGGGATGCAGTGTGTCACATCAAGCCACTAAGAGGAATATAATATGCTAAGAGAGATCACTCTCTTGAAGGACATCACACCTAATTTCACCACAAAGAGAAATACACATCACATGAAGTAAGAAGACTACACAATGAAACGTGAGTTGTAAAATAATAATTCCAATGTGTGCACCCACTTTAAATAAATTGCTAAACAGCATGCTGTGAGGAATTATTTTAAAGTAGAAAATAACAAATGCTAACAATAAAAAGGACATGAGAACTTATTTGGAAATCCCTATGTCATCATTTTTTTCCAAATAAAGCTATGTCATGAAAAGAGGTTGCCCCAAAATGAAATCCCAAAATCACATAAGGGATCCACAAATTCAGGGTTAGTATGTCTTTGTTATAGAGCTTGAAAATGTCATCATTCCACAAATACTCATGGAACATGAAGAGTGATACAACAATCTTGAGCAAAAAAAAAGAAAAATATTTTGGGTCAATATGGAAGAGACCTAAATGTCTCGACGCTTTGCATTATCCTTAAAAGGAAAACTCAAGAAAAAGAAAAGATAAAGGATAATCTTTTGGGTCAACATGGAAGAGACCTAAATGTCTCAATGCCTTGCATCATCCCAAAAAGGAAAAAAAAAGACAAAGAAAAGATAAACGATTTATGAAATAGAGAAGAAAGTAGATACAAATAGAGGAATGTTACAAAGAGAGAGATACATCAAATAGAATAGTACAGGAGATCACATTATCCACATGCAATCACACACATAACATGAAAAAGAAATAAAAACAAGACTAGTAAGGCACATGTGAGTCAACCTATAGTAGGTCATCCCCATCCTAATCTTGTTCATCATATACAAAAGGTGGATAACTAGCCAAAGGGATAACAACAAGTACGGTACTAGGAGCATCACCAAGTTCAACAATCTTCTCAAGAGAATTTCCATTTAAGCTCATTGAAGAGGAAAAAAATGAATTCAATTCATTATGCACTTCTTCATCAATTTTAACAATCTCATCATCATTGTCTAAGTTAGTCACAATGGGAGGTCGAATGATAATGTCCAAAGAAGGTGTTGGTCCCTATTGTGGTTGTGATATAGGATCTTTTTGTTGTGGCGAAGACAAAGACTCATTGTGTATTGCTTTCCTAGAGTTTGGATATTGATTTTCTTTGTTGTTCTCTTCATTTAACCTTCGAGAAATAGCACAACATCTATGCCTATGCTCTCTAGCATTTATATTCATTTTGGTATAATTTTAAAGTTTTATTTGTGTAGGAGCGGGTCTATCAACCATAGGTTTTTTTTTCTTCCCTAAGGGGAGGAATGAAAGGAACCATTGGAGGTTGTTCAACCAATTTCTCTCTAGATTTATAAATTTGTTTTATCTTAGGAGGCATGATGAAATTGTTTTGGTTGTCTCTTGGTCATTTGTAGGAGATAGGAAAAGGATTTGTCTTGGGTTGGTCTTGGTTATTTAGAATGTTTTTTGGTTCTATCATTGTTTCATCAAGGATGGGAGGCTCAATCATGGGTTGAGGCATGTTTTAGAGGGATAGTTTTGCTATGTGTTTCACCTTATACTTTTGATAGGATTTAAAAAATAATTCTTCACAAGGTTTAATAGGTTCAATAGGCTCGAGCCAAAAGAAATCCAATGAAAAGTTCCCATGGAAAGACATAGGATTAAAGCTACTATGGTGCATAGTAAAGATTTCATTGTCAAAGGGAAACTTTAAACATTTATGCATGACCGACAGGATGGCTTCCATAGAGCGTAGCCATGGGTAGCTAAGCTTCACACATAATTGATCCGATGTTGGGATGATGGAGAATGAGACATCTAATTCGTTCGGTCCCACTTTTAAAGGAAGGATGATCAAACCAATTGTAGGGCAAGCAAGACCATTATGCATTTTTATCCATGATTTTGGTTTATCATATGTATCTTGATAGAGTTCATGCATGAGTAAGAATTCTTCAGTGATCACATTCTCTCCACAAATGAGATCAACTAATATCCCATTAGTGGGCTTATCATTGATTCAACTAGCTATGTAAATAGGACCATTGGGTGCATGTTTAAGTATATATTTTTTGTGAGACAATGATATCAAGAGGCATTTTAGTTCGGCCCTTACGAGATTGAATTTTGATCAATCCAACCACACTATTATCCATAGGAATTTATTCATTAGTATCCATGTTGTCATCATCCATATCAACATTCATCACATTATTCTTTTTAGTTTCACTAGCTTTGACAAATGAAATATTATGATTTGGCATAGGGTTGGTAAAGATTTGCAAGTTTGGTTGGGAGGGGCAATAGAATTATTACCTTGATCATTGACACCACCAATTTGAATATGATTAGAATCAATGAGGTCTTGCACAAGATATTTAGGACGCTTCCAATGTTCTGTATCATGTCCATTTTGATAGTGAAAATGATAATAGGAATTCTATCTAAAGTTCAAAGGTAATGGCTTATTAGGATCGGGAGTTCTAATTGGAGGTAAGTGTTGGGAAATTGTGTCTTAACCTTACAATTATATAAAGGTTATTGTTGATAGGATATATATATATATATCCCAATTACACTGATAGATGTAATATAAAATGGTAGCAAGGGGGGAGAGTGGGATGCATGCAAAGAATTTTTTGTTAATTTTTTTAGGAAACTCCCAAAATGGCTGACATACATTATATAAATGATACATTGTAAATATAGACCCTTAATTACTAGCTTTTAGATCTAATGGTGGATATGTTGTTGACTTGTCTTGCCCTAGAATGTAACTCTATTTTATGAGGGAATTGTACTACGATGATAGAGAGATGATGATCCCTTCTAAGAGTCTGATAGAAATCGTGTTGTCTCTAGATCTTTGAGTGGTGATACTCCTGTGAGAAGCTTGCTCTACAAGTATATTGTAATCTTTGTGATTTACTAAATAATATAGTGGGTGGATTTTTGAGTGAGTGTGGGGTTTTTCTCCCAAATTTTTTTCCCCACGTAAATCATTTTTTCATGGTATGCATGATATTTATGTTGATTTTTGTTTAAGTTTTTGTGACTGTTAAAGATTTGTAAAAGTTTTGCATTATTCTTCTCCCAAGATTACTGTAGGAGGTTGTTTTGCTACCTTATCTTTCTTACAAGTGGTATCAGAGCTTGATCACCTTTGGTTTTAGTTGTGGGTTGTTGGGTTTTTGTGACTGTTAAAGATTTGTAAAAGTTTTGCATTATTCTTCTCCCAAGATTACTTTAGGAGGTTGTTTTGCTACCTTAGCTTTCTTACAAGTGGTATCAGAGCTTGATCACCTTTGGTTTTAGTTGTGGGTTGTTGGGTTTTTTGAACTATCCATATTTGAGTGGGAGCTTGTGTAGGAGATACTTTGTGATCTTGTTGTGGTAACTTTTAGATGGAAAGTTCATTAGGGGGAATAGAGGTGGATAATTTTTTTGGAAATAATTTTGAAATGTGGAATCTGAAGATGGAATATTTGATGATAGATTGAGACTGTGGGATGTTGTTGATGAGAATGTTTCAAGGCCTACAAATCCTACTCAGGTTGCTCAATATGATGTTATGGACCATAAAACTTCAATATGTTGGTGGCTCAGTTGGCATTAGTTAGGGTCAAAATATATGAGGAGGAAAAATGTTAGATATTTCTTTGTTCTTTGCTTGATTCATGGGATTCTCTTATTATGGATTTTGGGAGTACTTCTATAATTTTGAATCTTGAAGATTTGGTGGCTTCTTTGCTTTGTGAAGAGATGAGGAGGAAGGTATCCGTCACTGCTAAGGAGGCCCTAAATGTTTGTGGAAGAACTAAGGAAAAAGGAAAGAAGAATGAGAAGCATGACAAATCCAAGTCTAGGGGGAGATCTACATCTCCTGGAAAGTCCAAAGTTATTTATTGGAACTGCAGTAAGCTTGGACATGTTTATAACGAATGCAAAGAAGAAAAGAAAAAAATGATTATGATTATGAGTCTGAGAAGGAAGATGGAAACACATTGATTGCAACTTCGACAACTCATGTAGGTAATGATGCATGGTTAATTGAGTCAGGTGGATCTTTCCATATGACCTTTAATAAAGATTGGTTTTCTAAATATGAAGAATTTTATGATGATTCTCATTTAGACATTGTTGGTTGTGGTAAAGTTAAAATTAGATTTCCTGATGGTAGAATAAAAATGATAATGGTGTGTCATATCCTTGGATTAGCATGAAATCTATTATCTGAAAGAAAACTAATAGATGTAGGTGTTCATGTAGTAATTTTTGATGCAGGATGTCAGATGGTTAGAGGTACTATGGTGATTTCTAGAGGTGTTAGATATGGTGCATTGTATAAGTTTGATGCATACACTGTTGAGTGCAATAGTACTTCTGTGAAAAGAAAGTATATGGAAGAAGTGAGGTTTTCGCCTTCAGCAGATGGTCATGGATTTTGGGTACCCAAGGGTTCTCTTTCTTCTAAAACAAAGTTATCCACATAGAAAACTATGTTATGGCACCAAAGACTTGGACACATTGTAGAAAAGGGTCTAAGGACCTTGAAAAATAAAAACCTCATTGAATCTTTCTCTGATTGTAATCTTGAATTCAATTTCTACGAGCATTGTATTTATGGGAAACAAAACCACATTTAGTTTTACTTGAGTTCTCATAAATCTTGTGGTATATTAGATCTTATTCATTCTAATGTGTTTGGTCCTATAGATGTTCCTTCGATTGGTAAATCCACATATTATGTTTTATTAAATATTGATAATTATAGTACAAGGACATGGGTATATTTTGTAAAGAGTAAATATGAAGTTTTCAATCAATTTAAAGAATTCAAAGAAATGGTTGAGTTGTAGACTGGAAAGAAAATAAAATGTTTGAGGACTAATAATGCTGGTGAATTTTTCTATAATAATATTGATAGATTTTGTAAAGATAATGGAATTCATAGACAAAAGATAAATCCATATTCACCACAAAAAAATTGAGTTGAAAGAAGAATGAACAAGACACAAATGTAGAAGGCTAGGAGTATGTTGAGTGGTGTTGTTCTAGAACAAATGTTTTGGGATGAAGTTGTTGCACGTACCTATTACCTAATTAACAGGTCTCCTAAATTAGCTCTTGTTGATAAGATGCCTATAGAGGCATGGTCGAGTCACAAGCCTTCATTAAAACATCTTAGATTCTTTGGTTGTGAGGCATATGCAGATGTGCCAAAGGAGAAGAGAACAAAGTTGGAGATCAAGTTTGTGAAATGTATCTTCATTGGATATAGTTATGGTGTGAAAGGATATAAGATTTAGGATCCTGTTGCGTAAAAGGTAATATATAGTAGAAGTGTTATTTTAGAGAAACTAAACCTTCTTCTGTTACATTGTAGCCAGAACAAAGTAAACAAGAAGATGTGATTCAATTTCCTTCTATAGCTGATAAAGTTGAATCAAGGACCAAGGATAGAAAAGTTGAGGAGATCTTATCTATCTCTAGATCTTCAAAAGAGGAGGAAGAACTTCCAACTCAGCATGTTCATAGGTCTACAGGGCATAGAAAACCACCTAAAAGGTATACACTTGATGATTGGAGATGTATTTTTTCTTTGAATACTAACATGGATGAATCAAAATCTATAGAAGAGGCATTAGGTATGAATGATGTGAAATCTTGGAAGATTTCTATGGATGAAGAAATGATATCTTTGAAAAAGAATGATACATAGGATCTTGTACCATTTCCTGAAGGACAAAAACATGTTGGTTGCAAATGGGTGTTCAAGAAAAAGATTGGTTCAGATGGAGGTATTGAGAAGTACAAAGCAAGGTTGGTTGCAAAATGTTACTCTCAAGTTGAGGGTGTTTATTATGATGAGATATTCTCTCCTATTGCAAAAATGACATCCATTAGACTTTTTCTTTTTATTGCTACTACTTATGATTTAGAGGTTGAACAAATGGATGTGAAAGTTTCTTTCCTTCATGGTGACTTGGAGGAAGATATTTATATGACAAAACTAGAGCACTACATGGGAAAGGTAAAAGTAAGTTGGTTTACAAATTGAAGAAATCTTTGTATGGATTAAATTAGAGTCCTAAGATATGGAACCAAAAATTGATACATATGTGTTTATTTTGGGATTTGAGCATTCTAAATCAGATCATTATATTTATTGTAAAGTTGATGGTGATAATTTCTTGTTTATTGCATTATATGTTGATGATATGATATTTATTGGCGAAGGGAAAGGTATGATTTTAGAACTAAAATCTTAACTTGTTGCTAAATTTGAAATGAAAGATCTTGGTATAGGTAGACATATTATTGGGATGGAAATCAAAAGAGATAGAGTGAATAGAAAGCTATGGCTTGGCCAAAGTAAGTATTTCAATTCAATTTTACAGAGATTTAACATGTAGGATTGTAGACCATTGTGTGTTCTTGTTTCAGTTGGAACAAAGTTATCTATTTTAGATTACCCAACATCTCCATTAGAGATGGAAGACATGAACAAAGTGCCTTACCAGAGTGCAGTTGGAAGTTTAATGTATGCTATGGTTTGTACTAGACCAAACATTGCCCAAGCAGTGGGTGTTATTTCCAGATATATGTCTAATCATTGTAGAGTTCATTAGGATGCAGTTTGTTGTTGTGAATAAATGTCTTTTACCTGTTTATTTCACTTACTAGGGACTTAGTGGACATATTCACATTGTTAAGTCTACTTAGGTTGTAAGATTCTTTGTAGAAGGTGTTAGTTGTCACTAGTTGGCATATTATCCTTTGACAACTAACACATGTGACCTAGGTAGTTGTGTCAAGCTTTCTCATATCATATGATTAAGACACTTGTCATTATCCTATGACATCTTGCATCTCACCTTGGCTATATAACCAAGGGTTTTTACTACATTTGTACATTGACTCTTTTTGCATTCATTGATAGGAATATAATTTATTCTTGTCATATTGCTCTTCTGAGTATTTTGTGCTTTCCACAGGCCTTTAGATCTTGGGTGGCTATCATCATAGCCAAATCTTACATGGTATTAGAGCAAGTTGAGTGCCTTTGGTTAGTCTTTTGGGAGATCTTGAGTTCAATCTTGTATTTGTGTGATAAATAGAAATACCAGATTCTGGGAGGTTCCATTTTTGGCCTTATATTGCAGGTGCATTTTTAGAGCTTTTTGCATCAAATTCGAGCTTATCATTGCATTCAAAGCATTCAAGAAAGTCAAAATTTCCTTTTGTTTTGTCTCAATTAGACATTGGAGGCAAAATCTACAAGGGTTTGAAGATTGATGTTGGTTGCCAGATCCAAGAGGTAGCCATATTTTTAGATCATTTTCATCGAAAAGGACATCACCATCGTGTTCAGAAGGGCCAAAAACCCCTAAATCAACAGCCAAATTGTCAAATTTGGAAAAAGTTGTCCATTGAGGCAAAAAAAGTTTGTTGGCCCAACCGTACAACCTAGCCATAATTACAAGGTACAAATTTATTTTTCAAAAAACTATATTTTATATTTTCTGTGAAAATATTTTAAAAAAATCAAAAAAATTAATTTATTCGTAGATTTTGTATTGTAAATTTTTTTTGACCAAAAAAAAAAGTTTGTAGTCGCAAACTGTACTTACAACTGTAGGTACTAACAATACCCATGAACCCACATGGCATGGGCGACCTCCACCACCCCTCACCTGCAGTGGGCGCTTGGTGAATAACAATGTCGATTTTCTAAAAACTGGTGAAGCAATAAAAAGGGGTGACTTCTTTTAAAAATTGGTGAACAAATAGGAAGATTCAAAGATTATGTCAAAGATTCTTTGCACGACCGGCTAGAAGAATTTTTCGGGCGATAGGCAATGGGCAATGGTGATAGCCCCTTGACCATCAAATTTATACTTGTCAATTGTTGACGTTAGCCTGCATCAGCAGAGACATTAATTGTTGACGTCAACACCCGGTGGAAATTTCTTCCTCCCTCTCCATTTGCAGTTTGTATTTTGTAGTTCATCTTCAAACATAGATATCTTGCTCATTTTAGCTCCTTTTTCTAAGGATTTTTTTTATTTGGGCTATTTTTTTGTGCTCTACGTGATGGTGTAATCGGTTTCTAGTTTTAATGCTTACATTCTTTATAAAATTCAATTTTTCACAAGTATTGTTGAGTTGTCACCATTTTTGGAACTTCCGGTGCTTCGTTTGGGCTCTTACGGACTCCTTTTCAAGTGATTTCTTAAAAAAGGTGCATAATTTTTTGAGAGCTTCACAATGGTGCTATCAATTTGTATTCATTATTAGAAAAAAATGTACATTCAACACATCACCTTATTTGGCTTATTTTGGAAATTATATTGCGTAGATCACAGTTTGATCTTTTGCATGTTGATCACAATTTGATCTTGCCTTATTTTGATAATTGTAAGCATTGAAATCAAAATTCCACTTAGCTATTTCTAGCAAGTGGCAATTGTAACCACTATAAAATGCCAAATCATTTTCTTAGGGAAGGGGGGTTTGTTTTGTGTGGTTGTGCTTTGAGTTCTCTCTTGTGCTCTTTAGATTTTAGCCTTGGGTCATTCTAAGTTTCCACTTTTAACTCCACATAACTATGCAACATGGAAAATAAATGCTTGGAGTAAACTAATGGAAAAAGGATTAATTCACTACATTGATGGATTTGTTCCAAAACCAACTGATCCAAATCTAAAAAGTGAATGGCTCATTAAAAGTACTATGGCTCTTGGAAAACTAAGGAAATATGTTTCTTCTAATCTCATCTTTCATATTGATAAGTGTTTAACAACTAAAGAAGCATGGGATAAACTTGCTCAAATGTATGGACAAGATGATGAGATTAGGGGATATAAACTTGATAATGATCTTACTAATATAGATCCAAATAATTTTTCTACAATCCAATACTATGTAACTAAGGCTAATGAACTAAGAGCACAACTCAAAGATTGTGGTATTGATAAGAAGGATGCATAGTTGGTCTTCAATTTGTTGGAAAAGCTTCCTTCAAAATATGCAAATTTTGTTTCTAGTTTTCAAACTCATCGATTAACTATGGGAAGTGATGTAGAGCAGGGGTGGAGGTTTTCTATCAATCACAATTCAATCAACCTTGACCAATATTTCCACTATGAAAATCCTAACTTTGTGTTTGTTCACAAATTCTTCAATCTTGCTTGTAACATTCCAAACTATGATTTTTCAACATATCTTTTAGAGAAGGCTTCAAACCCATGAAAGGAATACCTTTTAGAATACCCTTTATGCTCTTCTTTAACATATCCATTTTGTGCATAGACTTGTTTTAGAACATCACCTTCTAAAATGGACTGCTACGTTGCCTTTAAGCCTAATTAGGCCTCTTTTACAAAGCAATTATATGATTCTCCTTCTCCCAACCACAAAAATTCATTCCCATACTTCAAAAAAATCATATGGGGTCTGAATCAATGAATTTTACCAACTGGTAGCATTTCCCAACCTTCTAGCATCAAAGCCCTACTTCTACCTATCAAATTAAGCCTAATATATTGAGATATTAGGCTAGGGCTTGCACAAACAAGGCCCAAACTCCATCCCCTGCATCTACAATCACTACCAAAATGAAAAACACCCTAACTAATTCCATTCCACCGATTTACAGATAGTTTCATTGGTGGAATGGTTTAATATGCCATTTTTTCTACCAAACCCTCTTGACTTAGGGTTTATAGATCACCTTTAGTAAATTAGCTCTAAAAACCTTCAAACTTTATGAAATCAACAACCAACATGAAACTTGACCCAACTTGAGTATCTAGGTTTTCATCTTGCAAAGGGGTGACACTCCATCTTTTTCAATCACATATGTATTTTTCTACCCATCATGTTTTGCTTTTATGTCATACTACCAGGGTCTTCCTAACAACAAGTGACAAACATCCATTGGGATGATGTCACACAAGATCTTGTCTTTGTATCCCCCAATGTTGAACTCAACCCATGTTTGTTCATTAACCAAGACTTGTTGACCCTTATTCAGCCAAGAAACCTTATAAGGTGTGGGGTGTGGGATCCTTTTCATCTTTAATTTTTCAACCATCTCCAAAGAAACCAAATTATCAGTTGAACCAGAATCAACAACAACCTTACATACCTTGCCTTGAGATTTGCAAGTGGTTCTAAAAAATGACTTTCTTTGTGGAGGCTCCTTCACCACATGAACCTTGAGTAGTGTCCTCATCATCAAAGGATTCTCCAACCTCACATGCCCCACTAAAGCGGACCCTCTTTCGCTTTGGTTTTTGGTGTCTTGGCCCTTCCATTTTGAGGATTTATTTTTCTTTGGCATGTGCTTAAAATATTTACTTTGTTTGCCTAAGTGACCCCCCTAGGTTATCTCGTTGAAAATCTTAAGGTTTGGGTGAATTTTGGGTTTTTATCCTGATTTGGGATTTTCCACCCCATTTGGATTTTCTCGGATCCTGCTTGAGTTCCTACTGAATGCTGCAGTTTAGAGATTTTTGGTCTTCGTGGAATTTCCTATGGGCCAATTTTTTTTGAATTTTGTCCTCTCGTCGGGTTCTCGAATTTTCTTAGCTGTCTTGTCAAAGGCATTAATGTTCTTCATACAAGCTTTGAATAGTGTATTTAACCAATTTTAAGAACATTTGTGTCATTATACTTCATTGTTTGTGATCGATTGAGCTAAAGAGTTTGTTCTTGGAAGTACTGGATTAGATTTGGAGCATTGAGTTTGTGAATTATTTGATTTGGTTGGTGATTCCTTGGATATTGTTGTTGTTGTCTTTGCTAGGCACTATTAAATTTTCATTTGTTGTTTCTGGGATTGATTTCGCTTCATCAAATGGTATGCACATGTTGTCTCTTTTAATTGATGAAAGTGACTGGTCCTTGATGCATTGATGTTCTAGACATGTTCAGAGTTCAAATTTTTGTATCTTTAACATTTGATGCTAGGGTTACTTGATATCGCTTTATTCATCATCTCCCAAGTAGGTTTTGAGGTCGTTTGTTCATTTTCATTATGAAGTATCTTGCTTGAGAGTAGTGAATTTCCCTAGTAATACTTAGCAATTAAAATAGTCAAATTCTGAGCTTGCCTGTGCATTAATGGTGGATTTGTAGGGTTTGATACCTAGGGAATCACCATTTAACTTTAGTCTACCTATGAATTGGCCTAGAATGCTAGGAAAATTTATAAAAGGTTAATATTAAACCTGTCTCAGGCCTAAAACCTTGAAATTCATGATCGATCCGTTAATCTAGGCCAAATTGTGATTTAATGCCAAATTTTAGGTTTCATCCTCAGTTTGGTCTTTTATGGCTCTGGTGGATTTTCCTGATCCCCTTTGTTTTCCCAGAATCCACATACTTTCAAAGTTTTGTCTTGTCTGTGGATTTCCTTTGGACCCGGATTTTCCCTGAATCCTTGGTTCCCCATTTTTTCCAAATTTTACAAAGCGCCTTCTCCTTGATAGAAATCCGTCTCATGCGGATTCTCTCGAAATCTAATGGAATATCACAGATTATGAAATAGCATGATGTGTTAATAGGTGATGGTGCATTTTATGATTAATTTTGATATCTCATATATCGTTTATTGATTGATAATGGCCAGACTTAGTTGCTAGTAGGCACTTTCATGTTCATTCCGCTGGAATCCGTCTGGCTTGGAATTTCCTGGAGTTCCTCCCGACTTGGATTCTGTGGATGGTCCTGAAACTTGAAGTTCGTTATGATCATTTTGTATGAGATTTAATAACACCTTGATTGTATGGGATTCATTTTAATGATGATTTTGACATATTAACTTTGGCTTCTTGTGGTTTTTACTATGTTTTCTTTGTTGAGTGCAGTATGAGTCTAGCAAGATGGTGACTAGGCCTTCAATGTCTAAAGCATAAAGGATTAAAATGGACATCAAAAGAAAAATACCAGAGAGTAAGATTACCTCTATTTGGTTAGAAGTAATAGATACCAATGTTGGACTATGGGACTATGAGGAGTTCAAAGGAAGAATGGCAACAGATGATCTTCCCATGGTGGCTAGAAGAATGAAGGAGTCAATCTTGTCACATGTAGCTAGTTTTCCTTCCATAGTCCAATGCTATGAACTTGTCCTCGAGTGTACAAGACACTATGATCAGGACACAAAATTATTGGTCCTCAAGGAAGAGTTGTAGCAAATCTGAATCCAGTTTCCATAGCCCAAACTTTTGATATGCCAGATAGGTCTCATGTGGTGGCATTCAACATGGAAGCATCTAAGAAATATTATGAAGAGGAGACTATGAAATCACAACAGCTTATCAATTCCTAGCTAAAGAAGCCCAAGTCCCATTATTCCAAACTGCCCAAGCAGTTGTTCAGAGAAAAGTTCAAGAAAGAATACTATGATGCCATCACATTGCTTAGTAGGGTGGTTGAATTAAGGAATGTAGGTATGTTTGAGAATTGGATGTGCCACGCTATTGTGAGGATGGAACAAGAACAAATAGACTATCATTGGGATGGTGTGATTAGCAAGGTGATCCATGAGTAGCTATCCAATGTGTTGCAAACCAAGACCTTCAAAATGACTTCATACTTGGTCTATGCACTTGTGAGATTTCACCCCTACAAAGGATTGAGCACAAGGGGAATCTTTGGACAGGATGTCATTTATGAGGTTTACCCTCAATTTCACCTAGGAAGCTCAAGCTATAGGAGGGTGAATGATGCATTCACCATGCATATCACTAGATTACTTCAGGGTGTAGAACATGTAAGAATTTTGGACCAAGAAAAGAAGCTCATGAAGAAATATGGGGCATGGTTTATTCACTTCCCAAATTTCTCATACATCCGGGTTGATGGTTGCCAAAGGGCTCCTTACAGACTTCCAAGGTACCCTACTAATCACATTCTACTTTTGGAAGTCACTAGATAGATATGTGACTTTGATGCCATTGTCAAGAGGGATAAGCATAAAAATGGTTTTGGTGGAGATTTCCCATTAAGGATTGGCACTAGAGAGGCTTGTCCTTCCATCAGTTCTGCCTAGGCTTTTGAAGAGGAGATAAGTGCTCTTGGCTTATCCTTCCACTCCAAGAGATCAAGGTTCGACATCATAGGTGAAGCCCAAAAGAGAGCCAGCAGGGAATACAACCATAAGGTTGAATTAGAAGATTACTGGGCTAATTGCAGTGATGAATACGAGGTAAGGAAGAAAAATTTCTCTTGGCTCCTAGTAGAATCAGTTTGATTATACAATGTGAGGGAAATCTTGGATCAAATCAAGGATGATGGAAATCTAATTCAGGGCCATGCTTATGAAGTAGTAAAGGATAGGCCAATTGGTGATGTGGATTGGCTAGAAGAAGAAAAAATAGAATTGGGATAGATAATGGATCCAGTCACCAAATATACTAGGATGTGGCTAAAACATAAGATATGGGAGCTAGAGAGTGAGGGAGTGAAGTGCACCTTTGATCTAATGGGGGATTTGGACCCTCATTCTACTTCTGAAGAATGATCAGAATAAGATCCTAAAGGAAAAGAAAAGGTAGGCTTCCCTTTCAAGATCAATATTAAGGGTGTTCAAGAGGAGCAAGCCCAAGGAATAGAAAAATAGAGAAAGCCAATCGCTAAGAAAATGTTAAGGGCTAAGAAGTACGGTAAGGAAGAAACTAAAAAGCAGAATCTTGAGGTCAATGTTCCTGTGCCTAAAAGGAGAAGAATCATAAGATTATTAGAAAAGGCAGGCTCTAAGGATCAGGAAGAAGTTGCCCTGCCTATGGTGAATGTAGAAAGTTCAGGAGAAAAGACACAGGTGTACACAAGGAAGTCAAGGACTCCCTCTCCTAAGGATAGTGTGCCCAAAGTAGATCCTCCTCCAGTTACTTCTCATGATGAGCAGCATGATGATGTTCCTTCTTCCCATGAAGCTCAAAATGAACCAGGGGAATCTGAGAAAGTTGAGGATCATCCAGATATTGAGGGAGAGGAATTTCATGAGGGTGACCTTTATAGTACAGAGGAAAAAGTTGAAAAAGTAATACAGTCTCCATTGGTGGCCTATGAGGATTCACCCATGAGAACTGAGGAAGTCATCTCACCTCCAAGAGAGGAAGAAGCAGTGAAGGTTCCATTACCTGAGCATAAAGAGGAACACATTGAAGAAAAAGAGAGTAAGGAAAATGAAACTCCTGAGAAGTGTAATTTGGATAAAGAAGTACCCAAGGGTTAGCAAGAGGAAGTGGGACAGACTAAAGTGCAATTGGAATCCATTGTTCTTAATTGGTTGGATAAAGAAATAAGGAGAAAACAGTTTGTTGTGGAAGATACCCCACCCAATTGGGATGAGCTGCTAGCCAATATTGGAAAGGATAAAGGTAAAAGAAGGCTAGGGTGATTTCAAAGATTGAGAGGGATGAAGCTAATAAAAAAGTAGTCCACATTGCCACTCCTGTTCCTGATAAGAACAAAGATGAGGTGACTGGAGGTGATTACAACATGTAGACCATCAACCTAGGGCCTACCTCCATGGAATAAGACATTGAAGAGTATTAGGGTTCTAGCACAATTATTTTGGGAAGACTAAGAAAGGAGGTTCAAACTAAGCATGAGCTAAAGAAAGAGAATGATAGACTTAAGAAATGTCTAGAAGATCTAATGAAACCCTTGCAGTCTATTAGCTCCTCATCTTCTATCGCAAACCTCTTCCCTAAGGAAACTATTACTGAATTGGAGAAGATGAAGGCTACCACTCTCGCTACTACCAATTGGTTGCAAGGGGTTTAGACTAAAGGGAATGATGCTATCAGAGAAATTTTATCATTTGGGAAGGATTCTATGAGGGTAGATGATTGGTTGGAGGAGGTATTAGCTCAGGACAATGAAGATATAGATCTCCTATTGTAGAAAACAAAACCATCATGGAGCATACCAAGGATAGGCTAGTGAGTGATAAAATTCTTCCCTCCTCCAGGGTTGCCAAACCCTGGGAATGGTTTGAGGCCTTAAAAATTAGACAGAAGGTTTTGAGAAAAATATATAAACAAAGAAGGCATATTGATGATACTCTAGCTGGTGTTTACAATGGCTGTATTGCCTTCTTTGAGATAATGACAGGAAGAAGGAAGATTGCGCCTAAGTATTTGAGCTTGGAACAATTGAGAAGGTGGTGGCATGATGTTTATGCTCCAGTTAGTGATGATCCTATTATTGAACACCAGTTAGATGATGTGGCTACTTACCTTGTTGTGATTGATAAATATCTGACATATAAGGTTGAGTGGGATAAATCGGTAAAACAATCAATGGAGGATATTACATCAATTGAGAGCCGACTTAAGGTTTTTCCTTTACCACCCATGGTTGACTTGGATAGGGTGCTTTTGAAGGTGCATGAAATGCTGGATCAAAATAAATACAAAGGGAAAGATAGTTAATGATGGGCTACATCGAGATTTGTGCTTCCCTATTATTTTTGCATGCATTGGTCTAATCTACATTGGGGATCCCAGGCTGACTTGGATGAAATTCATGCATTTAATGCATGTTTTTATCTTATTTGAATTTCTCTTGGTCAACATGTTTTGGAGGTTTTCTATTAATATGGAATTTCTCCTCATTTGTAAGGGTTAAGAAATATAGACATAGACAAATAGAGAGATAGTTGATATTAGAGCAAATTAGTAGAGCAAGAATTAGCAAGTAGTTGTTCTCAAGCAAATATTGTAATTGAAAGCTGAAATTGTTGCTACAGTGGATAATTTGTTGTAAGTAATGAAATTGTGATTTGGTGCCATACTTGTGTCCTTCTTATCTTGCATGGTTCTTCTTGTTCTATCTTTAGAATTGCTTTGAGGAAATTTGATAGTTTAGTATTTAAAGTTAGATTTGATTCAATGATGTTTATGGTTTGATATTTGAGGTGTTGCAACAATACCTAGTCCATACTTTTCGCAACCAACTAATTGTTAGTTGCTCTGCAAAGTTAGCCTAGAATTTATATTCATTGTGCTTAGTTCAATTGTGAGGGTTTGTTCACTTCAATTACGATACGGTTGTTTGAATGAATTCTCATGATCTGAAAATCTTAACACCTTAGAAGATTGCACTATTTCTATAAGATTGTAGATCCATCTGGGTCAAGTACAAATTGGTTTCTGAGGGATTGGTCCATTTCGAGTGTTCATCATCTACATTGTTAATCTTAGGAGTAGTATTTAATATAGAAATATTTCTGAAACCCTTATCTTTTGTTATTTCTTTTGTCCTTAGGTTAGATTTAGGATTGAAGTATCATCTTATTGCTAAATCTAATAGATTGGAGATTCAATATTTTTATTGTAGTAAGGTCCCATTGTGATTACCAACATTTTCACATTTATCACTAAGTTGTTTATGCATTGTCAAGACCTAACATTAGAGACCTTGGGGTTATCTCTTGAGGCTTGCTGATAGAGATTTACCTTTCAAGAGAGATAGGATTTCATATTCTGTCTGAGTTGTTGCTGTGCAAAAAACATCAACACTTAGGAGCAACATGTTGAGAAGGAAGTTTAACACTCTCAAAATCTTCCTCTTGCACTAACTATGTTCTCCTTTGACCACCATGTGATGTAGTAGGTTGTTTCTCCAAAAAATTCCATGCTTGATGGCCAAATTAATTACATTGGTAGCATCTCCCTGAGAAGGTATTTGAGCCTCTATCTTGTCCACCAAATCTACCTCTTCTATTATATCTTCTACCCTTGAAACCACCTCTGTATTCTGAGCCTTGCTCTCAATCCCCACTTGTCTCACCTTGTGCATTTTGTGTTTGTTCTCTTCCTCCAAAGGATCCTCTACCCCTGAAGTTCTTTCCTCTGCCTCTACTTTGTTTTTCCTTCCTTCTTTTTAACTTCTCTTCTTCCCTAATAACCAATTGAAAGCACTCTTCCATAGTTCTAGGGGTGGCAAGACTCAACTCATCTTGAATATTGAACCTTAACCCATTCATATACCTTGCTATCTTCTAAGTTTCATCCTCAACATGACCCGCTCTAATGTTCAATTTATGAAACTCCTCTATGTAGGCTATGACATCAATTTATTTTTGCTTGAGGTTTTGTAACTTTCTAAATTTTTGAATTGCATGGTCACCAGGCAAGAATTGATTCTTAACCTTAGACACCATCCTATCCCGTGAATTGATTTTTTCTTTGCTCTTTTTCACTCTCTTCCTCTACATAGTTCCACCAAGTTAGGGTAGGGCCTTTCAACTTAGTTTTAGAAAATTTTACCTTCTGTTCATATGCTACCTCCATGTATTCAAATTAATTGTCTAGTGCATCAACCCAATCCAACACCTCTTCACTATCCATCTTCCCACTATACATGGACAATTCCATTTTCACGTCAGGGGTATCTCCCTTGAAAAACTTCAACATCTTAACCATCCTTCTTTCAGTAGGATCCAACTCATCATCATCACCTTTGACTCCTCCTTGAGTTTTCACTCTCACCCTCTTCCTCTCAGTCACTCTCATCTGCAGTGGCCTTACCTCTTCTTCTATTTGTTTCTAATGTTGCAAGTCTAGCTAAAAGAGCTTCTTGAGACCATCAACTTTACTGTTGACCTCCTACAATGATCTAACAACTAAGCCTTTACAATTGTGATTCAGATATTGGGAATCTAATCTGAATAGCTATTTCAATAATCATGAAGGTGCATTTAACTTGTCAACCTAGGGATGTGAACTTGAAATGGGTCATCATAGTATGTGCACTAAGGATCCAAAGTAGCCATATTCATTCTACAACTAAGAAAAACATAATACCGAAGGTAAATTGCTTCAAAAGCAATAACATAAGTGTTGAGCATCAACCAACAACTAAAATAAGATGAAATACATGACAAAAATAAAAATCTGAGCAAACAAACAAGAACTACTATGTCTTCTTTGGTTGTACAAATAGTCAGAAAATGGAATTCTAGTGGATGTAGGAATAGTCAATGCCATATTTTTAACTAATTACTAAACAAAAAGTAACAACTAAGCTAAAGGAAAAAATTCTCGCCAAGTGGGCCCCCTTGGATGAGTATTCCTTAAGAAAAATGTAAAATCAGATGTATGAACTCATAACTTCAGTTTATTCATTGAAAAATAATAGTACAATGGAGCAGCATAATCGTATTGCTTGAAAAACTAAGAATGTGAGTACATCATTAGATTAAGCAACCTCTTTTGAAGGAGCATCTGAGTCTTATTTATAGAGAGAAAAGCTACTAACTAATCACCTAGCAAGACAGCCAACTCCAATAGATTAGGAGGGCGCCACTTAGGGAAATCATGAAAAGTAGAGAGGCGATTACTCATACATGGAATCTGGTCAGACATGCTTACCCCAATGCAGATTTAGCACAACAGTGATGCCTATATTCACTCAATCGACAATTAATACCATTTACAAGGTGGTTACAATTTTTATTTGAATGAGGAATCTCCCACCATTGTGAGTTTTCCCTTTGTTTACTTTTGAATGACCACCTTGTTGACCATTATGGAAAATGACCAGCTGGAAAAATATCCTTTAATTATGTAGGTAGCTAATTATATCTGCAAAACAATATTAGTATGAACAACAATTGTATATCCATAACCATATTAAAGTAGCATTCATTAATATACATGTAAAATCAACACAGATAGTTCATATAGCATGTTAATGTCATTAAAGATTGAAGAAATAAGCTTATGCCCAATGTTTATGGTTTTGAGGAAATATCATAAAAAGATCAACATCCAATCATCAAATTCTATTAAAACTATGGAAAATAGACAATAAATTTCTATCAAAATTGAATCATAAACTGGACTCATCA
>VDFB02012891.1:0-10658 GCA_007258455.2 Sequoia sempervirens | reverse complement strand
GCTGATTTTAGTAGGAGAAGAGATGAATTTAAAGGAGAAGACTTGACTTTAGCTCATCAATGTCAAAAGGAAAAGTTGGAAAAGATGGGAGTGTTTCAGATTTCTTTGACACAACATGAAGGGTGCATAAATTACATGAAAGGAAGAATAAGGAGATTGATAAAATAATGAATTCAAAGACAATCAAGAAGACACCAAGAACAAAAAAGAGGAGTATTTGAATAGATGGAAAAAGATGAATATGGGAGAGGAAACATGGGTGGAAAATTTGAAGCTTTTCAAACTTGGAATTCCATTCCCTAAGAATTTTCATGATTCTCTTATCATGTAACATTCTTCTATTACCATGGTTGTTTGATGCAAGAGCATCCAGGGGATCAAAGTCATCTTGCACACCCAAAAGAAAAACTCTTGCTATGTTATTTTGGTTATTTTAATTTTATTTTTTTGGTTTGATTTTTCTTCCAAGAATCATTTAAATTGATAAGATTATTCTCTCCAAGGGTGAATCCATTGAAATATTTAGCTCGGTAAATGTGGAATTTTTTACTATGCAAGAATCATTGTATGAAAGGTGTTTTAAATTTTATTTTCACGCGAAGCCAAAAGGCCATGGCCAAGTGGTTGCACTCCATTTTTGGAGTCTTTTGGTGACCCCCTTTTCAATTTTTTTTCCTCCTATACTTGGGCACCCAGATAGTGGAGAGATTGGGTGCATTGAATGGACAATTTTTGGTCATAATGAATTAATTTTTTGCAGAAAGTGGAAAAAAAGGGAGCCTGGAGATGTGCTACACCCTAATTTTTTGAGATTTTTTTTTTATTTTGTAGCAAGTGGGAGAGGAAATGAAACACCTAGATTTATGGAGAAAAAAAAAATGCATGAAGAGAAAAATAATTGAGAAAGGAAGAGTAGAAAAAAAATTCTTACTTATGTTGGGTATCTAGGAGAGAGTAGAAGATTATTTGGATCTATGTTATTCATGCTTGTAGTCAGTTATTTCGGTTTTCCATGTTATTAGATAAAATTTGTGAAGGAATTCATGCCAGTAGATGTGTAGGATGTCTGATTGTAGGGTTATCCATTGAGAATGAATTTTGTGGAGCTAGTTTTATGAAGTTTGTTTGTCAAATCTTTTCCTGTAGCTTATGTTTTGGTGCACAACCTCTTCTAGGAAGGATGTAATAAAAATCATGGAAATTTGTGTTTTCAAGCCATGCTATATTTTTATATTGAAGTGTTGAGTTTCATCTATTGAATAAATTTAATTTGAAAATTTTCTGAGCAAGTTCGGTATTGATTTTAATTGTGCATTTTGTTGATTTTTCTATTTGGAAGGATAAAAATTCCTATAAGAATTGAAATCCTCTTAGATGATTCTTCAATTGTTGATCTACACCATCTTTTGCTTCGTCAAAGATACTTTCAATAAAACCAATGTGACCACCATCTCAATCAAGAACTTTCATCCTCCAACACACCACCTATGGAAGAAAAGGAACAAGATAAGGTGAAAATGCACCAATTCAAATAACACAACCATCAAATCCAAGTGATAAAAAAGGAACCAAGCTTTAATAAAAGGTAAAAACACACATAAATAGAAATATAACCCACAACATATGATAATACATCCAACCATCAATACATCCTAGGTATTAGCAACATTAGTAAAATCATGTCAATAACATATGCAACCCATAAACCAAAATAAAAAGTCCTATGTATAAAATGTGTCAATGAAGAAAGTACATGTCCAATAAGTCTCACTATATGAGTAATGTTAATCTTAAAATAGATCATGTGGAATATCAAGTCTACTAATAAACACTCAAACCAAGGTGTGGAAAATGATCAAAACTATGTAGTACCAAGAATAATCACAACAATCCACCAATTCAATGCACATAGTTGCATACTCTCTCACATGTCACAATATCTCTCCCAAATCATTTGAACATGAACCTCTATGAAGTAGCCATAGAAAAAAGATAAGAAACCTATATAAATAAGAGAATGTACTTCTACCAACACCTAAAAATGCTAAGTTGTGTCAATTATGATGCTCTCATAACGTCAAATGGAAATCCTCAACAATACCCAACCAATCAATCTCATAGATAAAGCAACACATTTGTATAATATTGACTCTCCTTTTAGGTTTTTATCCAATACTAACACCCTCTTTTGTGTGCCAATGTTAGGACAACGAAATATTGGTATGGGTTAATCTACTAGTTAAATCTAGGATCTATTGAGAAAAAGGTGTCTCAAACTTACTAGTTAAGGCTCTCTAAAATCAAGAAAACACTTAACCAAGTCAAAATTTTCTACACTGCAATTTTTGGAGTTTGGGCTTTTGGCTTGTCACTTACCAAATTCCATGGTAAAAAGACTTAGAAAATTTGAAGGGTTTCGACAGTTGAACTTTGAAGTTCCATTGCATGCTTTACTTGTGAAGTCTACAGTATCGGGTATTGAGAAAACCCAAATCCTAACCTGCAAAAGGATTTCGTTGTTGATTTGTAAAGATCCTACTTATGAATCACTTTAAACAATTTTTTAGGTTCACCTATGGATCACAGATTTTATTATTATTGATCATTGACAAATTTCTTTTAATAAAGAGCATAGAAATGAGCATTCAAAACATAGACAGAAGAATGAAAGAAACAAGAAATGATAACAAAGTTCACCCAATGTTCAGGCTATGCCTGTAAGCTCACTCAAGTGCGATGCCATTTTCCATTATTATGATGCAAATTTCTTGATTACATCACTATGGTATTCAAGCTACATTAGAAATTATTTTGCTTTCAAGGAAGATTATTGCTCTTCAAGCTCTTGTTACTTCCACATTGCATTGACAAAAACTTCCCAGCAACATGTTTGTTCCTAGCTTCTTTGTCACTTTTACAATACTTCCCAAAGCAATAATAATACAACTCACTCTCTCAAACATGAGGAAAAAATTGTAAGGCATCAAACCTCTATTAGAAAGCCAATGATCAATTTTCCTAATTCTCCTTCCAAGAGAATTCTTCTAGGAGAATTTTCTCTAAGCATTATTTTTACAAAGAAATAATACCCCCTTATATACATGTTCATATGCTAATAATGGGTTGCAACAATAATATTTACAAATATTTGCTATATCTCCATTTTGAGATTACAAATCTTAAAAATATAATTTATTAACCCCTTATTTTTATGAAATCCCCTTTTTTTTTTTTTTACAAATCTCATAAAAATCTTTAAATCCTTGTGTAATGATGAAAATTTACCCCCATTCTTGGAGATAGGGAAATTCCTCATTTAATCTAGACCTATTTTAGCACCTTTACATTAATCACCCTATAATTCATCATTAATAGGACCCTAAGACTCATTATTTTAGATCTCAAGGCTTATTTCACTTAAAACACTAAAAATCCTGAAAACCAACCTCAAAAAGCTAAGGTGGGACTCATTCGCCACCTTGGGAAATTTATTCTCCTTAGGTGGGACCCATTTACCAAGGGTGGCGAATGAGTCCCATTTGGGATCTTTTTCAATTTTAAGTGGAAAATTCACCATTTTAATTCAAATATTTTGTGGATTTCATCCATTGAGATCTAAATAATGTTAAATTAGGTGTTAATGCTTATACAAGAAATTTTCTAAGTCATTTTTATCATCTAAGCAATTTGAGCCAGCATTTTTCAAGAGACAAGCATTAAGAATCTTCAAGCCAGAGCACTCAAGTTTCAAAAGCAAGTAAATTTGAAGTCTTCGTGCAACATTAAAGTGTTTTTTCAAGTCCTCAATCTTACTTTCATTCAAGATCTACCATTTTCATGGGTTGATCATGGTTTTCTATGATGAATCATGATGGATTCTAGGTTGGGGAGATGCAACTAGCCATCAAGCCAAGCCTAAAGACTTGTTTCCTAAGTGATTCCATCCTCCATTATCACTCTACATTCATCCTAAGGAAGGTACAAGAATCATTAGAGCTCATTTAGGTAGATTAGAGATCTCCTCAAGTGAGTCATTCATCTTCACATTTCCATTCTTGCATCATAATCTTACACATTAGAATAGGATTACATCATGTTTTAGATTTCTTAGTTTCAAACACACTTAAGCATAGGGTTTCATGCAAATTTCATTATTTCCTATAAAGATTTAATTACCAAACTAGGGTTTTACCAAGAAAACTCCCCATTAGCAAATCAAGTTTATATTCTGTTTTGTAGTATTTTGCTATTCGATCCTAAACTCAAGGTGGAAGAAATGATAAAAGCGAATTCCATATCAGAACTTTAAATTCTCAAAAAAGTGGAACGAGATTGATTCACCAAGAGTGGAAAATGAGTCCCACTGTAGTTTCTTTTGAGATCTATTTGCAGATTCAAATACCCTTTTTCTTGAAATAGGCTTCTATGTAGAAACCCAAATCTAGAATTGAATTTTCCAAGTTGGTGAATGAGTCCCAATAGGTCAAAAATTAAAATTTCCTAGTGTTTTAGAGTTGCAATTAGTCACTTCTAGATTCCCAAGTGCAGAATATTCATCTTGTTGCTTTTCTATTATATTTTTCTTGCATTTATAGGTCATTTGATAAATTATTGCACTAAACTTCGGGTTTAGGAATTACATCTGCATATCATTATATTTTCCAAGTCTAAACTTGGTGTTTAACCTCATTAGGATCACATTCAATTCCTTAGACAATGTTATTACAATATTTCTTTCTCTTTAGCATTGAGATCTTAATGGATAAATTTTGAATGGAATTGGAACTATGGGTGTGTGCTATGTCCTAAAACCATATAATAGCATCCATCCCACTTTTTCATCATTTCATTTTGGTGAACCTGCATTTAAAACATTAAAATTCTAATTTGGAATGCATCATCATCCTAGATTTGGCTTACATTAACATTGCATTATGGTTTACATTAGTTAATTGACATTCTAGGATTAAATTTTGCATTAGTGAAAGATCATATAGCTTGCATTTTTGCATTTAATTTTATTTAAAATCATTCAAAATATGCATTTACATCTCAGATCTAGATCATACAACATATAAAACACAAAAATCAGCTAAAAATTTAAGAAAATTTTGAAAAAAATCCCTATTGGGACTCATTCGCCGCCTTAGGTGAATCAGTCCCATCCAAATTTTGAACTACATTTTACATAGTTAAATTTCTTGTTTTTAAGCTTTTGTTTGTTGTTATTGTTTTTCTATTTCATTGAAATCATTAGAAGTAGCATAATTTACATTCATTGTAATTTTGCATAGAATTATATGTTTGCACCTCTCATTTTTAGCATTTAGATTAGATTACATTAGACATAGATCAAAAAAAGAGAAAAGACCCAAGACCTAAGCCAGTTAGAGAAAGTATAGTTATTTGAATACATCAAGTCTCTCTTTCCAAGCTAATTGAACCCTCAAGACTTTTAGTAGTGATGAATTTTACATGTTAGATGAAGACCTTGAAGACTTCATCTCACAAGGTTCATCCATTAAGGCTTGTTATGAAAACCAAAACCAAGAGAAGTTAATGTGATTCAACCTCAACTCATCCTTTATCCACCTTCACACAAACCACAACCTAAAAACAAGCCTAAATTTACCATTTACCCACCTAAAAACAATGTTTCACAACAATCAAATAATAATACCATTGCTCACATGTATAACACCCATAAAAATTTCCAAACTAAGGAAAACAACCTCAACATCATTACCTTTACCTAGTGCTCCTCTTTTTCCTTCACATAGTGGGAAGGAGTATGATCTTGTTTAACAACTTAAGAATACTCCTACAAAGATAACTATGTGGTACTTAATTCAAAATCCACCTAACTGTCACACTATGCTCCAAATAGCCTTACAACAAGTTGTGATCTCTCTTAATACAAATGCAAATGATGTGGCAGCTCTAATCCAAGGAATGAATACAGTGAATGTGGACATTACCTTTCACCAACATGAGCTCCCTCCCTTGGAAATGAGGAAGAGACATGATTCCTTCATGATAATAGCCAAATACATTAAAATGGGAATAAAAAGAATCCTTGTTGATAATGGCTCAACCTTTAATGTGTGTAGTGTGAAACTTTTAGATAGGTTGTGTGTGGATAAATAAAAAATGGAACTTGAATCCTTAGCAATTTGAGGACTTGAAAATGTAGGAAAGCAATCACAAGGTGATTACGCATCTATTATAGCCATAAATGATACTTACAAACTCTTATTCATGTCATGCCTAATAATCTTTCATACAATCTTCTTTTAGGAATACCTTGCATTCATGAGATGCATGTAGTGCCTTCAACTCTTCATTGTATCATGAAGTATGTCTATAACAATAAAGTATACCAAGTTGAATAGATCCCTAACCTAAGAGTCATTTCACAAGCTCAAAAGGAATGAAAATTATTCTGAGCATTATTATCTAAATGATCACACATAGAACCTATGAGTAGGAAAATATGAAAACTTGAAAACTGTATCAAAATTATTGGATGATGATTGGGGTTCCTTAGAGTTCACACCCTCATTTATGGAAAGTACATAATTCCAAATAAGGAATATGAGAAGAAAAAAAAACTAATGGTAATGTCCACATAAAAATTAGAAGAAAATTCACAAGCATCTATCTCATCCACTCTTGAAGAAGATACAAGATATACAACAAAATTTGATGAGATAGATTATCAAAAACCACCAAACCCAAAAGAAATGGAACAAATTTATGGGAGAGGTTATGAGATTGTGAAACAATTAGGTTCTAGTGGAAAAGGATGTGGAAGGAAAGAAAAAGGCATCTGCGTTCCTATAGAACCTAACACGCAAGAGATAAAAACTAGTTTGGGATATTTCCCTCGTAAGATTACGCAAGGGGAAAAGAGACCATCATTAAACATCAACACCATCATGTGTACACCTAAAACAACTCTCACATTGAAGAATCCCAAATTGATTGATATAAATTGTGAAGAATCATTGGAGTATTTTGAGGATGATGAAATTTTGAAAGTATGCTTGGAGTTTGTGTAAAACTTGCCACTAATAAGAAATGGGTAACATGTGCTAAGATTAGTACCAAGCAAGAAAATGATGAAGAAGAAAGTAGCGGACTTGATGTGAATAAAGAAGAATACAACCTTGAATTTATGAAACACAATACATTGCTTCCTTTAGGAGATACAATGCACATTCAAATGGATATTAACAATGCAAACAAGATGATTAAGATAGGGAAGTGCCTTGATGATGATGAACAAGAGGACCATGAAAATTTACTTCATGAATTTCCCAAAAAAAATCTTGGACTTATTTGGATATGCCAGGAATTGATCCTAATATTTTAGCACACAATATAGTTCTAGCCAAAAACACTAAGCTAGCTAGACAAAAGATTCAAAAAATGAACCCTAAGATAGCCTTACTAGTTAAGATTGAGATTGAAAATCTCCTTGAAGTTGGTTTTATCTGACCTATAGATTATTCTCCTTGGATCTCAAACATTGTTGTAGTTGCCAAACTAGATAATTATTTTAGGATGTTCACAGAATTTCATGATTTGAATAAAGCATCCTTAAAATATGACTTTCCCCTTCCTAATATTGACTTGAGAGCATATTTGACTATAGGACATGCTTTGCTTTCATTCATGGATGGATTTTTTGGATACACTCAAATCTTTATTAACCCTCAAGATCAATACAAAATGACATTTACAATAGCTTGGGGAATATTTTTTTGGGTAATGATGCCTTTCAAATTGAAGAATGTGGGTTTGAAATATCAACGAGAAATGAAATTGACATTTCATGATTACAGACATAATATTTTGGAAGATTATGTTGATGATATCCTTTCCAAATTTATTTAAGAAGACAAGACAATGTAAATGTCCTTCAAAAAATATTTGAGTGAATGTGCAACAATACAACATGAGATTACACTTGAAAAAGTGTGTCTTTGGTGTAGATAGTGGAATTTTTTTAGGTTTGATCATATCTCACAGAGGCATTGAGGTGGACATAGCGAAAATTGATGCTATAGTTAACCTGCCACCTCTTAGAAACATCTCTCAATTACCTATCTTACAAGGAAGAATTCAAGCTATTAGTCATTTCATGGCATCTTTAGTAGATCAAACATTACCTTTCACACATCTCTTTAAGAAAGAAGTTCAATTTAGTTGGAATACATATTTTATAAGGCTTTTGAGAATTTGAAAGACTATCTCATTACTCCCCCTATTCTACAACTTGCTATGCAAGAAAAACCATTCATCTTGTATACAATAGCATCAACCCATGCTCTAAAATTTTTGGCTCGGGATAAGATGAAAGTGGTAAGGAACACCTTGTTTACTACACTAGTCAAACCTTGATAAATTATGAGAAGTGATACAAAGCAATAGAGAAACAATTTTTGGCTCTTGTATTCACTACTATAAGTAAACTAAGACATTACTTACTAAATGCGGAAATCCATGTGATGACAAATTTTGATCCTCTAAAAAAATTTTTCAATAAAACATATTTATTAGGACGATTAGCTAAATGGGTTATGTTGTTGACTGAGTTTGACCTTAAGTTTGTTTCACAAAAAACAATCAAAGGACAAGAAATCAAGAAACATTCCCTGAAAATAATGTGTTGATAATTCAAGAGTATGAAAAGGAATGGGAATTATATTTTGACGGATCAAAGTGCAGAACAGGGTTCGGTGTGGGAGTTATAATTTCTCTACCTAGAGGAAAACCTATACCATTATCATATCAATTGAATTTCTTATGCATAAATAAAACTATAGAATATGAAGCTTTATTTGTCGGATTGCATGCAGCATTGAATCTAGTAGCCCAAGACATCAAAATATTTATGACTCACAAACAATTAAACAAAATAAATGGAAATATATCAAGAAAACATGACAAGCTGTTGAAATACAAAGACCTTACAATGACTCTATTAGAAAAGTATGATATGTTTACCATTGATAACATCCCACAAAAAGATAATAGGCATGCAGATGTAATGGCAAGCACAAATTTTCTAATATCCCCTCATGATCCCTCAAAAGACTTCACATTTTTCATCCACATAATAGTGAAACCTTTGTTCAAGCATAAAACAGATGAAGTATTAGCAATCACCATAGAGCATTCTAGCAAATGGTATGCGATGATATTTGATTATCTAAAGAATGGTACCTACCCTGAATCTACAACTAGGAATACTCGATGACACCTTTGGAGACTTACATCCAAGTATATAATTCTTGTTGATGTATTGTATCGAAGGTCTTTTGATGGTCTCCTTCTTAGATGCCTTAAACAATCTGAAATCCCTATAGCACTGGAAGAATCTCATTCAGGTGCTTGTGGAGGACATTTTGGAGGAAGATCGCTAGTACAAAAGCTAATTTATATAGGTTACTATTGGCAAAACATGGAACAAGACTACTTTGCATATGTTAAGAAATGTCAAGAACATAGTAGACTAATTTGCGCTCTTCCTTCTGAGCTTCGTGCAAGAGTCCCTATTTGGCCTTTTTTGATGTGGGCCCTGGACATCATTGGAAAAATTTCACCCCCTTCCTTTGTTGGACATACATTCATAATCACTACAATGGATTATTTCACGAAGTGGGTTGACACAATGCTCCTTCGTTCAGCAATTGTTGATGTAATATGTCATTTTTATATTGGAACACATTATTTCTCATTTCAGAATCCCTTCCACCTTAGTTTCAGACAATAGGACACCATTTAAGAACAAGGATGTGAAAAAAAAATTTAGAAACATTCAACATACGGGATCACTTTTGAACACCATATTACCCAAAATCTAATGGTCAAGAAGAGCCAACAAATAGAACACTTGAGCAAATCCTAAAGAAAATAGTCAACAAAAATAATAAAGATTGGCACACACATCTAACATACACATTATGGGCCCATCGTACGAATGTTAGATCATCAACTGGACATACCCCTTATCACCTCGTCTATGGAACTGAGGCAATAATTCCCTTGGAGTTAGAGATCCCTTCATTGAGAATTGCTATTCAAGGGATTATTGATGATGATACATATAGAGAATAATGGTTGCATCAACTTAAAATGCTTAACGAATAGTGCATCAATGCTCTTGAGCACCTTCAGGCTTATTCTAAAAGAATGCAGTATAGTTACAATGATAACATAATCCCTCGTTCCTTTAATTATAAGGGGATTTGGTGTTATGTGAAAATCAACGCAATGTCAATGCCGACCCGACTGAAAAAGGAAAATTCAGTCCTAATTGGTTAGGACCCTATATCATAAATGAAAACTATGGATCTAGAGCTTATACATTAATACAAATCGATGACACACCTCTCAAAGACCCTATTAATTTGACACATTTTTGTTGGTATTATGTCTCATCCTCTTGAACAGTGTGAATGATAAAGAAATGGTGTTAGTGTTAGTGGTTAATATTCCATATGCTCTCGCATTGCTTCATTCTTGACAAACAATTATTTGTGTGTCTTGAATACTATTGTTATTATTTAAATGATTACTTTAGGTTTTAGATGTTGTGTTAGGTTAGATCCTTATATGCATTTAATGTTCCTTAATTAGATCACATATAA
>VDFB02012890.1:0-35293 GCA_007258455.2 Sequoia sempervirens | reverse complement strand
CCTCTATCTCTCTCCCCTTAACCATTAAACCCTCTACTCTCTCCCCTTAACCCTCCCTTACTTTATCTCTCTCTCTCAAGTATCTCCCTCCTAGCACCACTCTCTCTCTCTCAGGTCTCTCTCACTCACTCACTTACTCTATCCCAAGTCTCTCCCTCCTACCCCTCCCTCCTCGAGGTCTCTCTCTCACCCACTCACCCCTTTATCCCTCTCCCTCTACCCTTAACCCTAAACCCTAAAACCATCTACCCTCTACCCTTAACCCTCCCCTCCCCTCTATCTCTCTCCCACCCTCCCCCTCTCTCTCCTGCGCATCTTCATCCCACCCTCCCTCCCTCTTAGTATCTCTCAATCACCTCACTCTCTCTCACCACCTCACCCATCCCCACCTCTCCCACCTCCTCCCTCTCCAACCTCCAACCTCTCCCACTCCTCCCATCCTAACCTCCTCCCACCCCTCCCACCCTCCAACCTCTTCCACCTCCCATTCTCTCCCACCCTCCCTCCCTCCCACTCCCTCTCAAACCTCTGCACCCCATCCCACCCCTCTCCCATCCCCCATCCCACTCTCCCACCTCCCCACTCTCCCCACCTCCCCGCCCCTCCCTCCCTCCCTCCCACCTCCACCTCTTCTCTACCCCCTCTCCCTCCCTCCCTCCCACCCCCACCACCCTCCCCACCTCCCCACCCTCCCTCCCTCCCTCTCTCCCACTCTATCCCACTCTCCCACCCCTCTAACCTTATCCCACTCTCTCAGGTCACTCTCTCACACACTAACTCCATCTATCTCTCTCCCCTATACCCTTAACCATGAAACCCTAAACCCTTATAACCCTCTACCATAAACCCTTAACCCTTAAACCCTCTACCATATACCCTAAACCCTAAAACTTTAACCCTAAAGTAACGGTCTACAAATCAGATATCCGATTTGTAAAAAGCATATATATACAAAATTTGTCGTTGTTTTAAAGTAATTGTCTACAAATTAGATATCCGTTTCAAATCGGATATCCGATTTGAAACGGATATTCGATTTGTAGACCATTACTTTAAAACAACGATAAATTTTGTATATATATGCTTTTTACAAATCGGATATCCAATTTCAAACGGATATCCGATATGGAAAACTAGGATTGGTGTTTGCTTTGGTGGTGTGTACTGACACCCGAGCCTAAAAAAAGTCAACACGGTATTTTCGCATTTTTGGGTCGATGAAAAACGTGTTTTATTCCTCATTGCCACTTTTTGGCCCACCATTATCCTGCACATACCCTGTACATAGTTACCAAGCATGAACAATTTTCAATAGCTCAAAATTTTGTGGAGCATGGTTTCATTCATAAATCTTCCCTTTCCCATTTCATAGGAAATAATCTTGCTTTCATGAATAAGCATACTACCTAACCATTTTCCAAACATCAATAATAATCACGAATTGGTCTTCTGATACAAGAAATTATAAAATTGGGTTGTAATTACTTCTCTCTCATTTGGTCAAAAGCCTCTAACTTTTCTTGACCCTTCCAAATTGTTCACTAATAGTTTTAGTACCTTAACCTTTAACTTCAACAACCTTGTTATGGTCATTGAGTATGAGACTTCAGATATAGGGTTTTTGAACCATGTCTTATGAAGAAGTCAAAAGTTCTCTCAAATGAAAATGCATCATTAATTTTTTTTGAATAGGGTACTTATATGTATCCATATACTCTCCTTCTTCCCCTCCTTGGTGTTTCCAAAACATTAGATCATCTTAAAAGTTAAACTCTTAGTAATCATCTATTTTCTCCAAATTGATGGAATTGATTTAACATTCCTTTTTTTGTTGTCTTTATATAGTTGATCGATTGTTACTCGCCTTACTTACCCTCACTAGGTATACCCTGAATATACTTTTTGTTCCCAATGTGATATAATTATTCTTCTAATTGGGAAAAATAGTCTCCTTCCATATCCAATTTCTGGGACATCTTCAAATGATCTTTAAAGTGGCTAAACACAAGTTTACTTTTGTTGAAAAAATTGTAAGTTCCATTTGAACCTCAACCAAACTCTACTCTATCTAAGCCCTTGTCTAAATAGTTTGTTTTACTATCCAAGCTTTTTCCTTGCAATCATCTTTCTAGGAATTTTTTGTCCAAATTCTTTGTGTTTTTATTTTTCTCATAATCTTAGACACATCAAGTGTTGTTCGGTTTCTTTTCCAAATCTTAACTCCAAATTGACCATGCCCATTCTAATTGGTGGGTTCATGTCATTTTTCATCTTTACCTGAGTTGTTTCTTCTTTTGATCCATTGTGGTCTTCGACCTTTACTCAAAGATACCAGTTTTCACTCTCGATTTCAATTATCATTGCTATATTTTAATCTTGTTTGAATCAAGATTGTCAAAAGGTTATCCTACCTCCTGGATACCTCTCTAGTTGGTTTTGATTTGTAATATGTTGACTTTTTCTACTTCTAACTTGTTTCTTGTTTAAGCTAACAATTAGTTTCTCTAATAAGCATTTATAGCAATATTCATAACCTTCTTTCTTAGCCCAGGTGCATTCCTTTTTGAAATCCAAGGGTATTTCTCTATAAGTTTTTGATTTAGGAGTTTCAACCTCCAGGGATGATTCTTTCATAGTCCCAAATTTAGACTAGTTTCAGGAAAATTGACTTTCTTATTGTTTCCCTTGTTCTTCTCCCTACCATTCTGGCATAAGAACTTATTAAACACTAATAATGCGAAAAATTATCATAATGAGCTCATAGGTCCAAGTGTTGAACTTGGTCGATTTGATACCACATGTAACACATGCCCAATGTTTACCCTATTGTTTTCACCCAAGTTTTAACCCATATACGTGAAAAGATCAAAATTACTAACACAGAAATAAAATTTTCCAATTCGATAACATAGATGAATATTTGAAATAAACCCATTCCAAATTACTTTGCATGAATAAAGTAACATTACATAATCCCATGTAATGAATTCATCTTTCAAATATAATTTACATATATAGATGCGTGATCATAATCACAAAACATAGCTTATAAGAGCTTACATGGCTTCCAAGCTCGTTGAATGGATCAAGAGTGCAATCGGTCAAGATGTCCCCTGTTGGAGCATACATCCTCAAGTCTTGGTCACCAACTGCATGAGGGAGAGCATCACCCAAGTGCTTTTCTGCCAACCACAAACTTACTATGGTCCCCTGCACATCTTCCTAACTAGTAAGATGGCCCTACCCTTCAACAAAGAGATTGGTATGGTAACCCTCTAATATAATAATTTCAAAGACTCGTGTAGGAGCTTTTCTTGCCAATTAATGGTTTGAACTTTGAAAAAAAATTGAAACTTGTGTGGGAGCTTGTTGAAGTGGTAGCCACTGTGTGGGATTTCCACCAACATTTCTAAGCATGGGATGAATCTCTTCCCTAGCTCGTGCTAAATTTGGTACCAATTATTTATGTTGAGGCATGGTTTGTGCTATTTTTAGATGTGAAACCGTAACTCATTGTGATTTGTAATGCTTGATAAAGGCACAAATTCCTTGGTTGATGACTTATGTTCTTCCAAACCAAGAAAAGGTTTTTCATTAAATATGGCATCCCTGCTACAAACAAGTTACTTTCCAATCAGATCCCACAACCAAAAACCATACTGCTCCTCTCCATAACCAACAAAAATGCACCATTTTAATTTTGGATCCAATTTTGTTCTCTTTTCTTTGGGAACGTCAGAAAAATCTTCGTAGCCAAAAACTCATACTTGTGATTGTAGGAAATGCTTTTTCCCAACCATTTCTCCTCTGGAATGTCAAAAACCAATTGAGATGAAGGGCCTCGATTGATCAAGTGTATTTTTGTGTTAACTGCCTCTACCCAAAATTCCTTTCCCAAGCTTGCATTTGAGAGTGCATACACTAAGCTCTCTCCAGAATTGTTCGATTCATCCTCTCTGCTACACCATTTTCTTGGGGAGTGAATGGAACAATCTTGATATGTTAGATGCCATTATTTGCAGAAAAGTTGTCATACTCCAAAGAGAAAAACTCCCCACCATTATCTGTTGTTAAACATTTGATTTTATTAAAAATTTGATTTTCAACAATAGCTTTGAAATTTTTAAATTTGCTAAATACTTTTGATTTTCTATTTAGTATATAAATCCAAAATTTGCAGGTGCAATCATTCAGAAAAGTAACAAAATAATTTTCCCCTCCAATAGAGATTACCTCTATAGGACCAAACACATCTGAGTGCACAAGCTCCAAAGGCTTTGATTTCATGTTATGTCCAGTCTTTAAGAAATTGATTCGCCTCTGTTTTCCATATATACAATGCTCACACAAATCCAAATCAATCGATTTCAAACCTAGAAGTTGATCCCTTTTTAGCATGATTTCAAGTCCCCCTTTGCTCATATGTCTAAACCTCTTGTTCCAAAGTTTTGACCCTCTTTCCATAACAACCATCACAACTCCCACTTCATTGTGACTTTCTAGCACATTAGGGTACCCAATTTGTGGCCCCTTGCAACCACCAAGGCTCCTTTGGTCACCTTCCAAGTGTTTGAATAAAATGTGATGCTACATCCTTGAGCATCAAGTTGTCCCATGGAAATCAAATTTATTTTAAGCTTGGGAACATGTTTCACATCCCACTATAACCATTTATTTTCATTCTTTAATGTCAACATCACATCACCTTTGCCAAAAATATCACATGGTTCATTGTCGCCAAGATAAACTCTACAAAATTTTCCTTCTTGATAGTTATTGAAAGCTTCCCGACATGGAGTTGCATGAAAAGAGGCATTGGAGTCCAATACCCACAAACCGGATGTAATTTCGCTTGTTGACAAGACCAAGGCACCTTCATCTTGTTTATATGTGGTGTTTACTTCGTTGTCCTTTGGTTGATTTTGCACCTTTTTGTATGACTAGCAATTCTTCTTGGCATGAATTTCTTTTCCACAAAACTAGAGCAACCTCCATTTCTTCCCCTTGACTTGGATCTTCTTGCAGATTTTGATCTCCATTGATTATTATTTCTACCTCTTTCTTGATGTCTCCCTCTATTTCCAAAAACCAAGGCATCACCCAATGAGGTTCCTTGATTTTTCCTTCTCATATCTTTGCTGAGAAGAGTACCAACATCATCAAATTTGAGAGTATTTTTGTTAGAAACTAAATTGTTGATTGCCATCACCACACCTTCCTAACTATCCAGTAGAGAGCACAACAATAAGATGGCTTTAATTTTGTCCTCCAAATTTATATTCACGGAGATCACTTGGCTAATTAATGTATCAAATCTGTTGAGGTGATAGGACATGTTACCCCCATCCTTCATTTTCAAATTACACAATTTTTTCATGAGGAAAACTTTATTCAAAGTAGAAACCCTCTCATACATATAACACATTTTGTCCCACAATCCTTTTGATGTCTTCTCAGTTGAAACATTGAATAGAATGTTGCTAAATAAATAGATGATAATGGTTGATCCCACCTTCCTATCCAATTTCTCCCACTCTTCATCAATGACTAAATTTGGCTTCTTGGCTATTCTTTCCAATGTGAGTGATAGGTCTCCTTTAATCAACAACGATTCCATCTGCATCTTCGACAATCCAAAATCTTGCCCTAAGAATTTTTCAATTCTCCATTTATTCGCATCTTCTATTTTTTCGGAAATTGTTTTGTAAATTCTCGATTAGCTTCTTCTCTGAGCTCTGATACCAATTGTTAAATAACCAGTGCAAATAAGCAAATTGCAAAAATAGAATTGAAAACACAAGATTTAACCAACGAGAACACAAGATGTACCAAATATATGTGGTTCGCCGATTTTGGCTACATCTATGGAAGCAGGGGAAATCTCTTATATTAATATCTCTATTTTTTTATACATAGCAGCAAGCTTTCAGTAGTGCGAAAATGAGAAAAGGTGATAATTACATTATCCACATTGTTTTTAATAAACCTTCAAACAAAAAGCCAACAACCAAACAAGTGGAAGGAAAATGAGGTGACCATGGGCTTCATCTAACCAACAATTATCTTCTTGATTCAAAGGTTTTTTTCAATTGTGTTTGGATCCTTGTAAGTGGATGCATAGTTGATTTGAAGCTATCACTTCTTCATTGAAACCTTTGTTGCACAAACAACATCGTTTGCTAAATGGTCTACCAATTGACCTCATGTATTACACAAACGTATGCAAAAAATAGACCAAATTTTTTTCTAATTAACCTTTCATACCTCATTGGCATACCCAGTGCACACCAAGATGTGATTACCAGTTATAGTATATACGTGTGTGTGTATAGGAATGGGTGGGGGGAGGAGGCGGAGGAGGGGGAGTTGGAGTGGGTGGGTTGGGGAGTAGGCGGGGAGTGGGGTAGGTTAGTAGGGGGAAGATAAGAACAAAATGGTTTATAATGATGTAAAGGTAAAGGAATAAGACTCCATGGTTTATACCTAAAAAAAGAGTTTATTTTTCTTCTTTTTGTTCAAGTAACTAAAAACGGGTATTCGTAGGGTAATGATTAAATATTCAATATAAAAATGCATTATAGGTGGCATCGCTTGTACACAGAATTTTGCGTGTTCAACATTAGGACGCCCGATCCGATCATTCTAGCCTACCAATAGAATAGCGTAGATTAAAATTTATTAAAAAACACATTTATTCCGTGTCGTGCACACTAGCAGTAGCATCACACGACTGCCTACGAAATCTTAGTTAACCAAAGATAAAAAAATTACAAACAGTTGATATTTCAAATTTTACGTAGCCTGCCCAATGCATAGGTCAGAAACCTGCATGCAAGAAGTGGCGCAGTCTCAGAGCATGACGAAATCATTTAAATCTTATTTGCTGTTGACAAAGAAAACGTTTGTGTATTCATGCAAGAAAGCACACAAAATGTTTTACTTTCAGTCGGATTGATTACTGTTCAATATCAGCCATCTAATCTTCTTTTCCACATTCCCCCGAAGCCGTTTGCCTCAAAAGTCATTGAATTGAAGTGCCTTGGACAACGTGAGTTGCATGGCAATTTACAGCTGCCGTGTTTACGTTAAATTTTTGTGAGCAGTCATGTCAAACTTGTCTTGCATGGCAATTTAAAGCTTTTATGGAAAATGTGCAGGTGGAGGGAGTTTTGGTTTGGTTGACCAGGTAAAACTGTTCATGTTTAAACTTGAATTTGTTGCCTAAAATGTTTGAAATTTGAAGTTTTGGATGATGAGATGAACGTACGGAAGAGCCGCTTTCAAGGTTTCCAGTAAAAATTTTGTCGTATGTGAACGGTCAAATTGATAAAAAGAGGGAAGTGTTGTGGATAAGGCAAATTCGAAAGATGAGATGTCGTATGATTGTGACCACTCGCAGTTTTGTATTATTCATTTATTTATTCGTAAAGATAAGCGAGAGAAATCCAGTCTTTTGTCACGATCAAATTTGAATCGATCTTTTTTGGGGCCCAAGTATTATTTTTATTTTTATATTACTTATTTCTTTTCACGAGGCACATTGGTTTTATTATATAGCAAATCTGCGGGTAAAAGACAGTGGTATGGTACGCACTTTCAAGGGACGTGGTATTTACAACTCTTTTTTATTAATTAGTAAAGTCATTCAATTGTGTAGTCTTGACAGAGAAGGCCAAGGAGATGTACTCTTTTTTTAATGCCCACTTCAAAATTAAGTCCCTGTGCAATGTAAGGAATGAATGAAACCATAAATAAATTAACTTGTCCATAATTCTCAACATATGGATATGTACTATTCATCATTAGTTTTGGACATGTTTTGATTAGGGTGTTGTAAATGTGATAATTAATTTATAATGTTGCATAGACGGTTGTCGTTGCACCAAAACATCGATCAGTTAATGCCCAATACAATTGCTAGAGTTAATGAATTCATGGGAGGCGGTTAAGCCATGTCACGAACCCAAACGCTGTGTTGCACAACACAAAGAGACCAAGGGCACATACCTTGCAACATATAAGTGGTACAATTATGCGTGAAATTGGTTCATGATATGTTACATTATGTTCTCCTGCATCGCTAATCATCAAGTTCACTCTTTTGATCTTTACTCTTATTTTTTCATTATCTTAGATTAATTCTGCACTCCACAAGTGTGAACTTGATCCCAAGCCGCTTCCGTAGTCATAAACTTGAACCTTGCACTTTTAAAATAAAAATAAATAAATTCTCACTTTGTCGATCTTTTCTCTAGCCAATTTCAGCCAATTTAACATACATTACATGTTGATTTCTATGTTTGGTAGATTATATTTAAAACATTCACATTCATTTGAAAAGCATACAAGAACATCTTATGTCACTCACTATTCAACACTTCTATTTGGAGAATAAAACAAATATAGCCATGCATTTACATCAAAGATCACTTCATCTTAGGGTTGTTGCATGATTGTGTGTTGTCCTCAATCCTTTCACTCATGGTCATAAAGTCAACCCATCTAAGAGCCTAATCTAGGAGAACATGAGCCTTATAATTTGACAAACTCCCAAAAGGTGTTTTTAAATTTATGTTGTTATATCATCTCAAGTAAGTATATGTTATTGTATCAACTCAAATAAATATATGTTATTGTATCAACTCAAATAATGAGATTGAGGCAAATAAATAAAATTACGTCAAATTTTCTTAGATCAAACCCATTCACATTATAATAGGTTCACACAAAAGCTCACGTCCAACACTTGCAAAGGTCAAGTCCATAAACACAAAGGTGAATCAAAAGTGATTTAAATAGTTGATCTTTTTTTTTTTATTGGAGAAAAAGCAATAAAAATTACAATGATCAGCAACAATACTGAAGCAAAATCTCAAGAACATAGTCCAGGAACAAAGGTTGTTCAAGCACTGTAGACACCTAAAAATGACCTAGGCCTGCAAGCTTCATTTTACCACTTTCGTCCTAGCATAATTATGACATTTAATTATGTCTTTGGTCCACATTCGACTATTGATTAAATAATTCATAATTATTTAATCAATTCATGTCATTTATTCTTCATGATTATTAAATAAATAAATTTATTTATTTATTAAATACGTCATTAATTTTCTAAGTCTTCCCTTAATTAAATAAATTTCTTAATTTATTTAATTTCTTTCTACATTTAATTCTTCCCCGACATAAATAAATGAATTTCATTTATTTATTTAATAATCCACTAACTGCCTTAATTAAATGAATTGATTAATTAATTTAATTAATTAATCTTATTCTGCTAAATTAAATAATTAAATTTAATTATTTAATTGCTAATTTCATATTCTTCTCATTTTAAATAAATTAAATTATTTAAAATATCATGTCAATCCTAACTGTCATTCCTTTTTGATAAATAATCTGAAAAAAGATTATTTATTATCTCATAAAATCCATAATTTGAATTATTTTAATTCAAATTAGTAATTAATCTTCCAAAAATCAAGTAATCGGGCAGATTCTTGATTTTCCAAATCTTATCTTCAATCTGAATCTTATCTCTTTGATTTTTCGAATCTTGCAAATCAGGGGATCTTATCTCTTTGATTTTTTGAATTTTGCAAATCAGGCAATCTTATCTTCTTGATTTTTCGAAAATCTTTATTTTCTAATTAATTTGTCTCATTTATTCTCCACCATCGATCTATTTTTATTCCAACCGTTCGATTAAGGATTTTGCCTTAACCCTAATTAGGGATTCTTAGGTTTAATCTGGATCGTTCATTTTAGGGTCTCATCACTAATTTATCTCGTCTGTTCGTTCGAAATGGCCTTTTCTATAAAATGCCCTTTCCTTCTCATTTTTGATATCTTGACATTTTACGTAATTACTATAGGCATTTATTTACTCTCACTTATTCATTGTCATAGGCATTTGATTAATATTGGCATTTATTCTAGGCATAGGCATTGACTTTTAGACATTGGCAATAGTCATAGGCATATCAAATCCTTCGAATCTTGTTGTAGGGCTTAGGCATTTTAGATTGCTCAAAGTACAAATCTGAGGGCAACATTTTCAGCAAGCAAGAACGTGTAACGAAGGTGAAGCATGGAAGATGGAGACACTCGGTGATATATTTCCTTTCGTTTTCATTTGATTTCCATTGTACTTCGTTATATCATTAGATTTTTATGTTATTTGTGCTAACCATCTAACAATCTGATTTTCCTTTGATTACATTGGTGAACCCGACGTTTTGTAGAGAAATTCGTGTGTGTTTTTGTTTTCTTTTCACTGTTTTGCAGGTTACAGCCAAGACGTCATACAAAATCCTGTCACCTTCATTTGAGCACAGAAAAATGGGCGAATAAAATATTTTCAAACTTTTTCTGGGTTTTGTAGATCTCGGTCTCATCTTTCCAGAACATCAAACGGTTTTAAATTTCGTTAAGATTTGACAAAGTTATGGCTGTTTTAGTGATCGCTATTTTTTTAATTTCATTTTTAAACCCGCGTTTTTCTTTCATCTATAACTTTCCTTTTGTGCAGAATCGTGGAAAATGTTTTCTGGGTTTTAAAGTTTAGATTTTTAGCTTTCCATTGATATCTACCACTTGAAATTTTGTTAAGTTTGGAGGAAGTTATCACTATTTCAAGTTTGCTGTTTTCATTTAAGTTTTTTTTTTTTTTTAATTTTTGTTACTAATCTTTTCTGGTAGCGTGTGGCGATCCTCATTCGTTTGTCGAAGACCATTACATAAGAGACTATTAATATTCATTGTTTGCAGATTCGCATGTCAAAGAAGGAATAAACAAACTTTGTGCTTGTTTTTCTCAGATTAGCAAACATTTGATTTTGGTGCTTATAAAACGAACTCATGTCTTCTATGCTTGATTGTGGTTGTGGGATGGTAGGTGAGTATACTCTCACTTGGTGAAAACCTTGTGATCAGAAAACTAGACCCATCTTTATTTGTTAATTACCCTTCACGATTCGGTATATCGGAGTATCCTCTCTCCTTGCGCATTCGTGTACGATCACGGAATGTAAGAAGCGATTCGACTCTAGAACTTGGGCACAATACGGTGTAAAAATTACTCACCGGGACGGCCTTTCGGAAGCCATTAACGCCGATAGGGGACCGGTACGTTATATGAAATTAGGTTCTTGGGGAAGCCCAGAATCGAACATCAATTCAAACCGAGATGGATCCAGAAAGGATATAGCATGGATCTATTAGAGCGGAATGCACGAATTAAAAACATCTTGTCTTAGTGTCAACGTTCTATTAGCCGTTTAGCATTACGGTCAGTGCTGATATCATGCAGAAGATACTCTCGAATCCCCTTCCAGGTAGAGATAGCAATTCTTGGGATGTCACTACCAAAGAATCTCGAATTTGAGTAGCACTTGAATGGCGTTAATGAGCCGTGGAGAGCCAATGCCGCAAATTCTAAACTATCGCTCGAGGAAAATGTGTTTATCACCAATCTGGGGTATATCGGTGGGCTATACCAAGTATACAAACCCTTGGCCTATTGGCCTTCTTAGGATTATGCTTATTTCATGTGTGATTGGTTACATTCAAAACGTTGTGCTTGTCAAGTGTTTTCTAGATTTTCAAACAATATACACAACATTCACAAATCTAAACACAAACAATTGACTTTGGACAAATCAAACTTTTGAGCAAAACATAAAAAAAAAAAACAATCTCAGTCCCCATTTTGAACTTAGACTTTGCATTGTCCATCTTAGTCATCATTTTGAACCTAGACATGGCATTTATAACATTAAGTCCTTAGTCAAACATCATCATCTTAGTCCTCATTTGGCACTTTGGCCTTGACAACCTTGTCATCTTGCATTAATCATTTTCTTAGGAAAACGTCATCATTATCTTGCATTGTCATCCTTTATTCCAAAAATACAAAAAAATTAGTGGCATAACTTGTCATCTTAGTCTTCATTGTCCTTTGGCATTAGTCATTTTCTTTAGACAACATTGTCATATTGCATCCCTTATTGTCAAAAATCCAAAAACATAGTCTTGCATTGTCATCCTTTATTCAAAAAATCAAAAAAACATAGGCTAGTGTCATCCTTGCATTTAATTGTCATTCTCATCATTCTCATTTGAGAAAATCCCTTTTACAGTTGAGACTAGGCTTCAAAGACAACAACGACAAATGGAAAACTTTGGACAAGATTATTATCCCAACATTGAGAATAACACTTACAACACGAACAAACATTGGACTTTTTCTGACCCATTTCACAACATGAACATGCAATCTTCCATGAACATGCCATCTTCATCACAAAACATTTTTGAGCCATTCATAGAAAGAGACCAAAATGGACGAGTATATTTCAAAGACATAGAAGCTGCAAAGCAAAATCCTGATATATTCTCCTTTGCAAAAAAAAATAGTCTTACGTGACCCTCAAAGGTATCTAGCCATGCTTTTGGATGAAGGGGCTAAGTTACCACAAGGCTTTGACATAAATACTTTGCCACCTCCATCTGTCTACCCTCACCATCAGCAGGTCATTTGACATTAAAATCCGCCATTAATTAATAAGCGTCCACTTATCGCATATCCTAACCTTGACAAGAGCCAGCGTCCCGCATAGTCATTCCAAACCTCCCACATCATATTGACCCTTCACCTATCAATCCAGTCAAATGTCCTTATCAGCTATCCTACCACCAACTCATAATAAGTCCCCATCTTACCACACCAATCCAGTCGAAGTCTCCATGTCATATCCTTCTCCTTCACTAATTAATCCAGTCCAAGACTCCATGACATATTCAGTCCAAGATCCCATGTCATATCCTAGTCCTTCATATGCTAGTCCAGTCCAAGTTCCCACGTCCTATCCTAGTCCTTTGGTCATTAATCCTTTTCAAGTCACCCCCTCACAAGCCACCTCTAGTCATGAAAATTCTATCATAGTCCAAAGTCAAATCCCATTTAATAAACTTGAGGATACATGTCAAAATGAAAGCCCAAAGCATAACCTTATAATGTCACCCTCATGTCAAGAACAAGGTAGTCCATCCCATGACCCTATCTTAAACTCCATTCAGGGAGTCTCTCAAGACAATCATGACATCCAAAACACACCTATCCATGACAACCCCATCTTTGAACAAGACCCTACCATTGACCAAGAAGTCCAAATCCATGACAACCTCATTTTTGACCAAGACCCTATTGTTGACCAAGAAGTCCAAAACGATCCACTCGACCTTTACACCATTTATGATCAAATACTTTTCAATCCTATACAGGCCTCGACTATTGACAGTTTCCAAAATGAGACACTTGCCTCCATTACACACATAGATGATATTCCTCAAGCACAAGAGTATTCCAATATGGACATATTTGAAAATAATCAAGCTATAGCTGAATTTACTGGACTCTATGACACTGACCATAATGATGGCTTCGACATTGCCTTGGAAGCACCAACAGAATTATTTGAACCTGACATGTCACATGATCAGACCAAAGACATCAGTCAGGAATATGTCCAACATGAAAATGAAGCTAAGACACTTTATCAACTAGGGTCATCTATCTTTGTCAGAGCAGGCTTTCTTGCAGACGAAAATATTACAAGTGGCAGTGTCCATAGACATCATGATGGGTTAGCATCTTGCTTTCAAAACAACAAATACCCCATCGCAAATAGAATCTGTCAAAGCATGCAATATCAAGGCAAAGGACTAGGCATACGAGAGCAAGGAATTCCTAGAACCAATGCAAACGGGCAAATTAGGACATCAGGTCTTGGTTATTCCTCCCGAGACAACAAATCAAATGATAATGGGTGGTACCTCCCTAGAATCATGAGAGACAACTTTGTGTCAAATACAAAGCGTCAAAATGGGTCATGAAATCCCTTGTCCTTAAGATTGCTGCTGTACCCCTCCACACCATAAACCATCATTCTATCATGAATCAACCTTCCCTTTGGGACCAACAAAAACAAAAGTCTTACAAGTCAAAAGATCAAAATCAAATGTCAAAGGCCATTGAATCAAACAAAAGGACAAGTGGAAAAATGAAATTAAAATGGATCCCAAAGAAAGATGGATCAAACAAAGACATCAAGTCAAATACAAAAGTCAATCACAATGTGGAGCCACAAGACAAGAGGACTCCCACATATAACACATGTCCACCTCCTTCAAAATGGTCATTAATCAAGGCATATAAAAGTGTTGGTTCCAAATGCCATCCCTCCAAAATCCGTCATACATCATCCAAAGTTTGGAAAATAAAAAGTCATTCATCCAAATGTCCAAACAACCTTTCCACATCTACCATCATCTATCATAATCCTACATCTCGCCTAAAGTCCAAAAATCCTACATCACAAATCCGTCACATCATGGCAGCAACTCTTTACCACAAGGACTCTCATGGCACTCTATTGCGATGTGCGTATTTTGATAAGGCCAACTCTAGTATCAGAAAGGATCACAAGGACATCGATCAGTTGTATAAAAGTGCTACGATCCTGACAAGACAACTCCTTTAGCAAGGTCATTATTGGCATATCATGGCACCAGTCTCTACATCGGCACCGTCAGTGGATTCAGAACAGTCAGTGGTAATCTAAAGCATCCAGGCTATCCACAATATCAAAAATACAAAAAAAAATTAAAAATCAAAAATAAAAAAATCGTCACCCTGATGAAAACCTGGCAAACAGGCATCTTGGTGACACCAAAAAAATTAGAAAATCAAGAAAATAGTAAAGAGAAAATTTTCATCCAATGGTGAAAACCTGACAAACAGGCGCCCTGGATAAGTACCATGATGAAAACCTGGAAAACAGGCGTCATGTGTAAAATAAATCATCTATGTGGACTCTTACACTTGGGGGCAAGTCGTCTCATTTCCTATACCTTCCTCATGACATTGACATCCGTCCATCTTAACCCTATCATTTCCATATCATTCCCACCTATCTTGGTCTTGACATAAAACTGACACACATAAATCATGCTTTGGGAAAACTCTTGACATGCCTATCATTCGATCATACACGATTCATGAAACATCATGTCATCGACCACCATAGTCTTATTGTCCTTATATGACATAGTCATTGAAAATCATATGACAATTCCCTTAGTCTCATGTCTCCCGTCCTTTACCAAGGCCACCTCTCATCCTTTCATGTATGTCACCTATCTTGGCTTTCCCTTGTCAAATGGTCTAAGGAAACTCCATCATCCCATCTAACCCTAACCAAGTCATTCCAAATGCAATGAGTCCAATTCATACAAGCACATTATCCAAAATTTTACTTGACTGCGTTACTGGCCCAGCTGTAGACCTCTATACTTTTGTCACATTATCGTCATCATCCTCATGTTGTTTCGGGATGCGTCCTTCCCACATCAAACAACGTTTTCATCACCTGTCAATTGGTATTCAGCTTGACTAGGGGCACAATCATGTTTGTCCTTGGATTCTCATGTGTAGGCATTAGTTATTTGCATTTGTTGTGATCCTCTTAAACGTCAAAATCCAAAAAACATCACAAAAAGTCCTAAAAAGACAAAAACATCACAAAAAGTCCTGAAAAAAGACCAAAAACATCATAAAATGTCCTAAAGAAAGACCTAAAAATCGTAAAACGTCCTGAAGAAAACATTAAACAAAAATTAGTAGACCACTCGAAGAACATAAACATCTGGTCATTTCTGGTCAAAGTCAATCATGTCAAAACAGTCTTCGTCATCTGTCTGAACTACGTTGTCTCTGCGCATTTGCTACGTAGGCAAGACTCATACTTGAGTCCCTGAGACATTAGGTCAGTCCTTTAGGTTTTTCAAAATAAAATCATGACGCAATCTTTGGTCATCAAGACAAAGTCATTGGTCGTGTCGAACTATGAGGTCTCTGAGTGTATGACGTAGGCAAGGCCATCTATCATGAGCCCCCGAGGCCGCACTAGGTCAGTCCATTAGGGTTCATGGCACTACACTAGCACACACGTCAAAAATTTTCAATCAATTTCCACATAGGGAAATCTCCTGAAATAAAGTAAAACAATCATTTATTCAGCATGGCAATCTCATCGGCATATAGTCAAACACAAGTCAAACTTAGTCAAAAACAAGTCAAATCATCATAAGCAGGTCAAACTGTCAAATTCAGTTAGTCTTCAGATGAGTCCTTCGAATGATAACCTGTCATTTCGCCTTAGGATGTGTCCTTCCGTTGTCATCGTCATTCGACATTTTGAGTGATCCTCTTGACACCTAAAGATCACTCTTCGTGACATCAGTATTCTTTAGATGTGTCCTTCTGAAGAACCAACTCTGTCATTTATGCCTTAGGATGTGTCCTTCCTAGGCATCGTCATTATTCTGAGGGACCCCTAATGACCATTAGGGATCGAATCCTCTCGACATCGGCATTATTCAGGATGTGTCCTTCCTGAATTCACCAAGTCTCAGCATTTTCCAAGATCAATCAAAACTTTAAACATTTTTGACATCTCACATCATCAAACATGGCATCTTGACATCAGAACAATGGATATCCAGATGCACTTGGCAAACATTTGGCAATTGTCTTTTGATCTTTTATCATGTTATTAGTTTTTCAGCGAGATCCCACTAAGCAGGATTTAGAGAAGCAGCGACGTAGCATGACAATTGACACGCATGACTACTAGCTTCTCAGCGAGGTCCTGATTATGGGATTTAGAAAAGCAACGACATATCATGATAGGGACTTTATTTTTGTATTTTGGCAATCATGCTACTAGTTTCTCAAGGATGTCCTGGAAACAGGATTTAGAGAAGCAGCGACGTTCCATGATTTGTCCTTGTCTTTTTTCTGCATATGGTTGATTATGGCAAAAAGACTAGGGCAAGCTCGCTCCTAGTATGAGTCATGATCATCCTTGTCTGTGACTGTTTGTCTTACATGATGGTACAACCTTGCACACCTTGATCTATGTCATATCATGGTGTTTCTTGGCCATCACAACAATCTGCCCAATGACGATTAAGAGCAATAAATATTAAAGTCCTATGGCAATGTTTTGAAGGATTTGGTCTAGGAACTAACATGCATCTTCTTTAGTCTTGCCATCTTCTCTGTCTCATCTCATATAGGCATTGCGTCCATATCATCATCCATATCTTTTGCACTAACATTTCTTTCTCTCTTCATATTTTAGTCTTTTCATCAATTTCGAGAGCACACCCATGTTCTTCGAACTTGTCTGTCCTCTCGAGGGGGCATACTGCAACCCTCCTCGTCATTCTTCCTCATCTTATTTTGCACTGGGGCATTTTTTGACTTATTTTCTTTGTCACAATGCGACAAGCAACATTATGACAAAGAGGGGCAAAATGTAGACACCTAAAAATGACCTAGGCCTGCAAGCTTCATTTTTACCACTTTCGTCCTAGCATAATTATGACATTTAATTATGTCCTTGGTCCACATTCGACTATTGATTAAATAATTCATAATTATTTAATCAATTCATGTCATTTATTCTTCATGATTATTAAATAAATAAATTTTATTTATTTATTAAATACGTCATTAATTTTCTAAGTCTTCCCTTAATTAAATAAATTTCTTAATTTATTTAATTTCCCTTTCTACATTTAATTCTTCCTGATTATTAAATAAATGAATTTCATTTATTTATTTAATCGTCACTAATGTCTTAATTAAATGAATTGATTAATTAATTTAATTAATTAATCTTATCTGCTAAATTAAATAATTAAATTTAATTATTTAATTGTTAATTTCATATTCTTCTCATTTTAAATAAATTAAATTATTTAAAATATCATGTCAATCCTAACTGTCATTCCTTTTTGATAAATAATCTGAAAAAAGATTATTTATTATCTCATAAAATCCATAATTTGAATTATTTTAATTCAAATTAGTAATTAATCTTCCAAAAATCAAGTAATCGGGCAGATTCTTGATTTTCCAAATCTTATCTTCAGTCCGAATCTTATCTCTTTGATTTTTCGAATCTTGCAAATCAGGCGATCTTATCTCTTTGATTTTTTGAATTTTGCAAATCAGGCAATCTTATCTTCTTGATTTTTCGAAAATCTTTATTTTCTAATTAATTTGTCTCATTTATTCTCCACCATCGATCTATTTTTATTCCAACCGTTCGATTAAGGATTTTGCCTTAACCCTAATTAGGGATTCTTAGGTTTAATCTGGATCGTTCGTTTTAGGGTCTCATCACTAATTTATCTCGTCCGTTCGTTCGAAATGGCCTTTTCTATAAAATGCCCTTTCCTTCTTATTTTTGATATCTTGACATTTTACGTAATTACTATAGGCATTTATTTACTCTCACTTATTCATTGTCATAGGCATTTGATTAATATTGGCATTTATTCTAGGCATAGGCATTGACTTTTAGACATTGGCAATAGTCATAGGCATATCAAATCCTTCGAATCTTGTTGTAGGGCTTAGGAATTTTAGATTGCTCAAAGTACAAATCTGAGGGCAACATTTTCAGCAAGCAAGAAGGTGTAATGAAGGTGAAGCATGGAAGATGGAGACACTCTGTGATATATTTCCTTTCGTTTTCATTTGATTTCCATTGTACTTCGTTATATCATTGGATTTTTATGTTATTTGTGCTAACCATCTAACAATCTGATTTTCCTTTGATTACAGCAGCAACACAAAAACAAAGACCCAGAAGTAAGAACAAAACAACAACATGGCTGTAAAACAACAACAATTACAACAACAATAAGGAGTTGCCAGAGAACAAAAGAAGACACGAACAACTAACAAAGAGCCATGAATTAACAGCAAATGGAATATACACAATCTAGAAGAGTTTCTCTCATTTGGAGTGCAAAAAATGCCTCTTGAAAACACTGAGGAAGCCAAAAGCCCGTTGTCCATCTTATAGCCGCCTGAGATTGAGAACCCCTTCATTGAATTCCTCTGAGCCACAATAGCAAAGCTTACTAAAACCACTATAGACAAGTGAAAATGAAGACTCAGAAATTTGAGCCCCCATTAGCATTAGTAATAGTGTGCAGCTGTAGAAGCAAGTTGTGTAAGGTGTACTTAATACTAGTGGATGGATTAACCTTTTGCAAATTCACAATATGAAGGCATAAGTTAGAACATATCATTAGCAATTCAATTTGGGGAGGGAGGATGGTGTTAGAGAACATGGCTAGACAACAAAATTTCCAGAGTTGATTGATAATCACTTGTCTATAGGTGTGAGATAACCAGAAGATGGGAAAACACCCAGAAGAGCAGATTTCCAAGTCCATATTTGAGGAAATAAAGTAGGCAAAGAGGTAAACAATAGGTGCCACAAGGAACGAGCATGAGTGCAAAGCCAAAAATCATGCTTTATGGACTCCAATCTGTCACAAAATGGACAAGTGGGCTGAGGGTAGACAAACTTAAGGCGGTTGTCAATGGGAAGTTTCACATGAAGAAGTCCCCAGGCAAGGAGCTGAGAGTGGGCATCTGCTTTAGACTTCCAAATTTGGTGGCTAAGTTTATTCCACTTGGATCGAGGAAAAGAGCAATGCCAATTCTTATTAAGATGAGGTGTGATGGTGATAGGAGGAAGAAGTTGTTTGTAGATGGTGATAGGGGAAGAAGTTTTCCTTACTCCTCTATTTGGTGGAATAGGTTGGTGCCAAAAAATGATAAACCTTAAGGTGCCATTAGATTTAAAGGAAAGCGTCTTTTTAAAAAAGGTATCCGAGTCTTTCGAGACCTATGGGACTCCACCACATTCCAGTGGAAATCATGGCCCAACCTTAAAGTGCAGTTTCACCTTTCTTCTTGTGATAAATAGTTGATTTTAGTATCTCATAACTTTCTCATAGAGAGTCCTAAAAATATCAAACCAAGACAAATCAATTGTTGATATCGACACATCATTTTCTCATAACCAATTGTTGAGCTATGCAACACATTCAACTATCCTAATTTCAATATTATTTACATTTATCAAATTCATTAATCCTTGTTCTTTTTTGTAACCAAATTATGCTTAATTGATTGTGTTTACCTTTTACTAGCCTAGATAAATTTATTAAGGTGTGATAAAATTCCTCACTTTATTTTGTGAGCCAAACTTATTCTACAAATCTTAGAGTATTGCCTTGTGATCAGGGCTTCTATGCAACCAAAGTGGTGTGGGCCCCAAATTTTTGAAGTTGTTTTTGGGAATATTTATCCCACATTGGCAGCATGGGGTATCTTTTTGCTATTTAAATAGCGTTGCAATGTCTTTGATTGTTGTGAGCAAGTCTCATGGGAGGCTATCTTGCTTGTGTGCTTGGTGAAGTTTGCTTGGAGTTGGCATGGAGATCAGGAAACAAGCCTCACCAAATTTTGCACCAAATCAAGTTTAATTCTTTTTTGGAAGTTTTTGAAAGCACTATCTTTGAAATTTTTGAAGAATTCAGTTATAATGGTTTCTTCGGAGAAAGGGAACTTTAGGCAATGGAGTGATTTTATTTTCACTCATCTTAGTGAGCATAATCTATTGCCATATTTGTATAATGAAGTTTCTAGTCCAGACACACGTTGTAGGTATTTGTAATTATTTTTTAGCATATAAATGATGAGGACCTTTTGGATTCACTTGTTCATTTTGAGTGCCCTCATGCTCTTTGGACTTACATTCGAGAATCATATGGAGATCCTGATACTCCTCCATCTCTCGATGATCCTCTTTCCAATACCAGTGTGTCTCTTTGTTCTTCAAAGAAGATAAACCATGATTGTGATCCTTTGGATGTTTTTGAGAATTTAGATGAGGTTGCAGTTGCTTCAGAGGTTCCTAATTCTTTTTCAGAGATAGTTGATCCACCTTCATTAAGTACCTCCATCATTCATGAGCAACAAGATTATGATTGTCTTCCTGATTGGGATTCATATTTTTTGAACATTAGTTCATTGTTAGTGGAATCTCACATTTCAGACTTCGAAGACACATTTGAAAGATTAATTTTCCTATTTGATAATAGTTTTGGTACAACTGTTGTCACTCCATCTTTGTCTTTAGAGAATGTTCAAGATTAGTTTCCAGTGGTACCTTGTTTGTCACCTTCTATTATGATTGGGCATGTTTCTGATTGGTTCGTGGCATCATCTTCCAAGGTCTTGGGGACACATGAGCAGACTTTAGAGACATTTTCATTCTACATTTGGATTTCATTTGCTAATTCCTATCCAGAATGGGAAGCATACCTACATTTGTATTTGGTTTTTTTCTTCCAAAAGGGAGACAAGTTGTTTGTCGACAGTGGATCATGTTTTTTCTTCAGGCACTTACCATTTTTGCAGGTGATTACACATTGTGGGGGGGCTATATAGTCTCACTCTTTCCCTCTTATGGGGGGCTATTGATTGTGTATACATGATGTATGTCGTCCTTGGGGGGTGTGATTGAGTCCTTCATCCATGCATCATTTTTGTTTTTGTTTTCTCTTTTGGAGAGGTTTTTTTCCCACATGGTTTTCCTTCTTTTCTCTAACTATGAGAGATTTCTTCTTTGCATTATAAATGGGTACCTCAAATGGTTGTGTAGCCAAGACCCATATTGCAACTTCATTTTGCATGATAATCTCCCTAAGTTGCACTTAAGGGGCTGTGTTAGGGTAAATATGATTTACCTGCTTAAGTTTACTTAGGCATAATAGTGCATTTAATTATCCGGGTGGTTTCTTCCCGTTTCAGGTAGTTTTCCCACCCATCACATATTTCTTGCCTTTATAAGGCACTATTGTACATTATGTAAGTTATCTCATCTCAATATCTTTTTCTCTGGTGAAATAGGCTCTCCTTTGCTTCTCTCATCTATGAAGATCAATTTGCAGGTTGTGATCCTGGGCTCGATAGTTGACACCAACATGCCTTATGGTTTTTTCCTTCTTAATTACGATTTTTAAGATCACAATTTTAAACCCTTTATCTATTTTTTAGATTTGGTAAGGGCTAATTTTTCCTTTATTATTTATGTTTTACAGTCTTATCTTATTTTAGGGTTTGTGATCTATTATGATACCTTGTTTCTTCCCATCCCACTTACCCTTGGATTCACCTAAATAGGGCTTCATTTCTATAATGATATTTAGATTTTTCACTTGAATTTTTTTATCAATTCTTTATCTATGTACCTCTCTTAACTAGATATTATTTTATTTATACCATGAGCTACTTTGAATCATAATCCTCCTTTGTGAATAAATATTCATTTAAATACGGCTACCCAATACATGATAATGATGTACTTCCTAATGCTCGCAATAAGAAATGTAGACACCCCAAATTTATGCTCCAACTTATCTACATCAATTTATCAAAAATTAATTAAATAAATTATTATCTTGTTGATTTGGCTAATTATATTCCCAAACTAACCATTCTTAGCAATTGATTAATTAATTTGACTAACCTAATCAAGCAATTTTGTGTTATAGTTAATTTTAACTCAACTAATTTTGATCAATTTAATCATTTTCCTAATGTCACAATTAACCCCCTTCACATCTATAATGTTTATTAATTAAATACACTTAATTAATTAAACTTAGTCTAAAATTTATCCTACTAATCAATTAAATAATAAATATTCATTTAATTGATTAGGCCAATTAATCATCCTATCATATTTTCTTATAATTTAAAATTCATACCTATGAGACCAAAAGATAAAATACCTTATCCTATAATCTCTACCATCCATTTTAACCCAAGAAAAAAAAATTGGGACCTACGCCTTCACACATGCCTTCTCAAGCCACATGTCCCCACTCCTTGCTCAAGACCCTCCATTCCAAACTCAAATATTCACTCTCCACTTGCATCCTCCATCTATTCCCACCTGTTTGCATCTCATTTCATCCCACATTTGAAAAGAATACCATCCCTTCATCAAACATATCTCATATCATATTTTCACTTGTCAAAAGGCTAGGATGCAAACCCATACATAGAAATTATAGTTATTGATTTCATCTTTCAATCTCCACCCTCCATGTCCAACTTGGAAGTTCTATTTAAGGAGGCTTACCCAAATTACATTAGAGGGAATCCATCACTCATAATACTTACATGCTCTCAAATTTAGTACCATCAAAATAAAAATCATCCACATTGTAATCATTCAATATTTGGAGCACATCACAAAGATCAAATGGAGTTATAATGTTCTTATTTATTGCATTTGCCTAGTCATTCTAAATTCCATTTTTTTCTCTAACTTGAGTGTGTAAGTTTTCTTTGAGTTTGAATTTCATTACTTGTTTGGCATCTAACTCTCCTATTTTAGATCAAATTTGACCTCCACTTTTTGTTACATTTGGAGGGAATCTTGTCCCAATATTAATCTATGTTCTTGGAGCCTCTTTTTTGAATTTTTGTAGGTTTTAGCGTTCATTGAAACATTCTATTTATGCTATTTTTTCCCTACATTGCAACATCTATACCTGAAACTTATTTCCATCTTTTAATGCATATAACACATTGTATGGCACTTGTTCCTATCTTGTGGTGCTTGTGCTTTTCCTATGGTTCCTATCCTCTTGTGGTTTTACTAACATCTTTTTTTTTACTTCTTAGGATTTTCTTAGAATTTGGTAGCTATTTGTTATCATTTTGTCACTCTTTTCATTAGCTTTTTGTGGATTTCCTTTTGCAATGTTTCACCATCATTTCATTCCATTTTTTTTATTAACCCTAGTTTTTTTATGTGCTATCCTTAAGATCCTTCCTAACCTCTATTTTTTAGGATTTGGAGTGATTTTGAGAACTAAATTTTATGTTTGTAAGTTTGTGGATTCTTACAATGCAAATAATATGCTATGTGGAACTTGTGCCTATCTCATGGTGCCTCTACATTTCTAGTGGAACTTGTGCCTTCTCATGATATCTAGGCCCTTTTTGTTTAGCTTTAAATGATTTTAGCTTTTTTTTTTTTACTTATTTTTCTTATGTTTTGTGCTTGAAATTCATGCTAACCTTTATTTTGTAGGGATAGATGATATATTATCTTCTCTACTTTGATCCCAAAAACTTGAGATATCATCCCCCGAAGGAAAGTTGTTTGAGATTCAAACTTTATCATCTCACTGTAGGAACCACATCAACATAGGATCTAGTAATCTCATTGGTAAAGGTTCAATTAGGATTTTTTGTTATGACCACCTTGCACTACTAGAGCTAAAATATCTTTGAGTTAAGTCTTATGTTCATTTGTATTAATGCATTTTTTGTTTCTACCTTATCTAGACTCTATCTCATGTTAGGGATTCAAACCCTTCCTCCACAACTTGTGTTTCTAGGGGCCCAAGAAAGGCCCATAAATGTCCCACTATGTTCTTTTTAGATCTTGGTTGGACCACACAATCAAGTAGCACCTTTGGGGTCCCCCAAATCCCCTCTTCCCATAATGCCTAGGGTATATTAACCTTTAAATGGTTTTTATAGGCTATTAAATGATTTTTTATAAGCTAACCTTCATGTTTGTACATTTTTGGGCCTTTTAGCATAGAAAACACATTGTGTAACAGGTCTACACACTCTTCATGACACCTATTCCTCCCCATGGTGCCTCTACATTTTGAGTGGCACCTATCTCTTTGTTAATCTAATTTTGCATATTTTCTCTAGTTATTTTGTTTGCACTTTCTAAGTAGCATTTGTTCCTTATGTATTGGAACCTAAGTATTTTCATTATTCTTCTAGCATTAATCTTGCTAATTTTAGCTAACCCCTTTTGGTCTTGTGGATTTGATCATTGCTAATATTTTTTGAATAACTCATAGGTTTAGTTGACAAAGACCTAGACCATTAAAACTACTAACAAGTGCCATGAAGGTTCACATGATAACAAGAACCTTTACCAAACCCCTTTCCTCTTTGTTTGTCCAAATAATTAGTTTAAGGGAAATTTTGATTTGTTCTTTTGTCCAAACATTTATTTTAAGAGTTAAAGTTAACTTGTGTGCAGTGTCTTCAATCATTCCAAAGTGTGTGTGCTTATGCTCTCTCCTTGCACCTTAGAGTGATCTTCAAGATTTTAAAAAAAGTATTATTTTTATATTCTTAGTGGGCTTGACTTGGATTTCATCACCAAGAAGATGACCCAAACCCTCATGTTCAATTGGGGTATATAAATTTGGGAGAGATTTGAAAGAATCTCCCATCAAGACATTTTTCATTAGGCTAAGTTTGTAAGAACTTTATACCTTGCAAAGTAAAGGAGAAGAGTGGGTTACCCTCACGCACAAAGCCATTAACATACCATATCATTCAATGGATTTTTTCCTCACTTACCTTCAAGTATATTGAGAACACCCCTAGAAATCCATGCACAAGCCCAGGTAAGACCTTTTAGTCATGTTTGGTTGTAATGCACCAATAAGTAGTTATCCTCGGGAAGTTATTCACCTTTTTTCCCCTAGAAATATGTTTGAAAATCATGTTTTATCTCCCTTCATACCATTGAGTGATCTTGAGAAATAAAAAATAGTTAGTGCCTCATCATGGACCCTAATTTCTATTCCTAGACAAGGCATATTGGTGGGATTACAATTACTCACACACCCATCACTTAAATGATCTAGGTTGTTGATGTGTTTTCTTTTTTTAATTGTGATAAACATGCTATTGTCTTCAAACCTTATCCTAAATCAACCCATAAAATTCACATCATTAGCTTAGCAACACATAAAAAAAGTACATCTAAAAATCATTTGGATCTAAGGTCCTTAAACAAAATCCAAATAAAATCCACTCTTGAAACCCAATCCAAACTCAACTCCAATCCACATTTTTATCTAAGTCGTCCTCATAATCTTAATCTAACATCCAACTTAATCCCATCCTTAAAGCTTTATTCTATCCCAAAATATCAATAAATTACAATCCAAATTAATCTCACCCCTAAAAACTTAATCCATCCCTAAAACCTTAATCCATCCCTAAACATCAAAGAATTAAATTCCAATTTGTCCATTCCCCTAGGATCTATCCTCATCAGAAATTCCATTATCCTAAAACAACCCTTGGAACTTTTAAAAATTATATTTTTTCCCTTAGAATCAAGACATTTGATCATCACATTTCTATCCTTAGGAACCTAAATCCATAGGGCCTAGGTATATCCCTAAAACATTACATTATCCATAGGTTCCAAACTTAATCAATATAAAGCCATCCCAAGGATAAATCTTAACAAAAGATGAATAGTCCAAGTCCCACAAATATTCCAACCAATTAACTAGCCAAACCTCCTTGTCACTAGCCTATCCTTGGATCCTTAAGCTATTATTGGGTTCTAAAACTACCCTCCAATAAAAATAAAACCAATTCCAATCATTGCATCCAAAACCTCCTAATCGTCCTTAAGTTCCACCATCTTGTTTAGTCAAATCATCCAAAAAGGATACCTAAAAACCAATCATCCCCTTTTATTCATCCTTAGGGACTTGTTAGTCCTCTCATTCAAACCATCCAACTATAATTCTAACTACTTATAGAGTTACCATGAATACCTTTGAAGCATCAAGACTCTTCAATGCATCCTCCATGTGTCCAAGCATGAATCCACCCATCCCATTCCATGCTTCACCTATGCACTTCTTAGAGAGACTCAATAATGACAACCCACTCACCTAGCCAACCTTAAACACTAAATAATTAGCCAAAAGAAATTAACTATCGGTGGAAGTTGGCATAGTCAGCTAAAAAGCTGACAGAGAGTACATAGTTGTCGGCAATGAAAATCGTAGAATTTTAAAAAAAAATTGACTGCTTAGTCAGCTAAATTTTTTCCAAGAAATCAAAGCCATTGGTGAATATGTAAAGAGGTCGGTCAATGATCGGCAGAGAAGCTGACAAAGGTGGTAGGTATGGGCCTACCAGAATAAGAGCCTCCATAGAAAATAAAGAATAGTCTGTAGAATATAAAGTTAAAACCCCCAAAAATAATATTAGATGTTGAAACTATATAAATCTTACCAAAAATATTTTATGAAAATATATTAGCCCGATAAACAATATTCAAAATATTTTTTTCTACAAATGAAAAATCATACCGTACCCTGGGTTGTATGGACACCCCGAGTAAAAATAAGTTTTCCTCGAAAGCAACTGATGTCGAATATATGTGTATTTTATATCAATCTTTGTCTCTCGAGCCGTTTGAAGATGATGTCAATGTTTGATCAAGCTCAATGTGTATGAGAAGCTTTGCAATCTCTAGATCTTGAATTTCTTCAAACCCTCATAACTTTGGCAAAAATAGTCAGATTTAGGTGAAACAAAAGTCTATCTTTACTTTCTCAACTACCCTAAATTTGAATCTGAGCTCAGATTTCCTTTAACATGAACCAAAAGTGACTTTCCATGAAAACTCACATATAGAGAAACCCTCAAATTTGGTATTTTTTCAAGTTTTTATGATTCCCAAGTTCACCATATGGTGCAAGGGGAGAGAATACTCAAACTTGCTAAAAATAACCTATATCTCTCACTATTAATAGCTCAACCTTCAAATCTGAGAAGGGTTTTGCAATGCTTGGCTCTAATACCATGTAAGAGCTAAAGATTAGCTCAATACCCAAGACCACCTGCAAAAAAAATGAAAACCTTCTACAAGAGGGTATGCAAGAATATGAGCTTGCTTGATATTAAGACCTATCAAATGATGATGAGGTATGAAGTATGTTACATATGCGTACAATAACCTTCCTTATATAGGAAAGGTGAGGAATAGAATTAAACATGATTGTGACATGTGTCTTAATCCTATGACATGTGAAATCTACCAAACTAACTACGTAGGAATCATGCATAAAAGTTAGATAAGTTCTAGAAAATCCAACTAAGACTTCTAGAAAGAATCTTATATCCTAAGTAAAATTAACATGTGAATAAGTCCCCTAAGTCCTAAGCAAGATAAATTACTAGGTACAAGACTTTATATTCACACCAACACATTGTTCATTTAGGGTTTCATTTTTACATTATAAAAGACATAAAAATTTAAAAAATTGAATACAATATTTCATCATAGGTTTCATTAGGGCTTATTTTAGTCATTTATCTCATATCTACATTGAAAATTACATTCATAAAAAATTTTATTTGTTGTTCAAGCATTGTTACACATTTGTATTTGAGTTATATTGTCATAAATTTAGCAAATTCTGGAAAGTTATTCACTATTACACTTGTTTGCACACAAACCCGAAATCCCTAAGCAGTCTTCTAAGCATTCAAACTTTCAGTTTTTACCCTCCTATCCAAGATAGGGACACCCTTAAGCAACTCTATCATGTGCTATTGATGGCTCAAAAAAAAAATTCACAGATCTTTGTCTTTGTGTTATCAGTCTATTTCTGCTTGCCAAGGTCTGATTTGAAATTATGAAAAGGTGTTATTGCATGTGAAAGAAAGGTGTCATTTTTCTTGATTTGTTGTAAATTATCAGATCTATAGGACAATTGTTTATATTTTCTGAAGCATTGCACGATTTGGGTAGATTAGTTTCATTTTTACAAAAATTCAAAACCCTAGGTTGTTACAACACATTGCAAAATTTAGAAACTCACAAAACAACAATAGAAATAATTGGAAATATGGGTCTACATATTGTCACACAGTTAGTCTATTCACTAGTGCCTCTAAAACTAAAATTTTAAAAAGAGACCTAGCAAGACATAGATGCCCTAGGGCATCCTAGTCCACCAAAAATTTGCCTAAGATTTCCATAATGACTGATACCTATTGCTAGTTTGCAAACTTGGAATCTACTTTCTAGATATGTGCCTGCATCAGGCCTATAAGTTTGTTTTCAGTCCTAAATAACCTTAACATGTGTGAAAATAAACTAAAATTGAAATTTAATGATTAATCTTGGAGAAAGCATAGTCATCTGATCATGTCAGATCTCTTTCTACAAGTGCATTGCATACCTACCAAGCCCTTTAGTTGTGATGACTTTGATATGTTATATGAAGCCCTTGAATACTTCATCTCACTAAGATCATCTAAGATCATCCACTAAGGCTTGCAACATTCCTACACAAAAAAGAATAAATAATGCAATCACACCCCAACTTATCATTTATCCACCTACGCAACAACCTAAAGTCCAACTGCACTCATGCTTATCATAGGATTGTTGGAAAAACAAGGGAAAACAACTGAGAGGAGGGGGTGAATCAATTGTCACATAATATTTAAAAAAATTCAAACTTTACTTAACTTAATCTCAGATCTAATGAATGAATAGTAAACCATGAACAAACAACACATCAAAAGCACAGAGAACACCAAGATTTTTTATGTGGAAACCCTGTTAGGGGAAAAACCACGGTGGATTTTAGTCCACAATATTATACCATGTTAAAAGTATAAGAAAAATAATGGGAATGCACATGCATTCAGGCACACTGCCTAGAGCTCACTGCTCAAATACAAGAGGGCTCGCTACCCAACAATACACAACAATACGGATTAGATCCATAGGGTATGAACTAAGAAAATAGCTTCTTCACAAGCCTAATTACAATTCCAGTTAAGCACAGAAAACCTTCTTCTCACTCTACTCTGCAATCAAATGATTAGGACACTATTCGCACATTTGCACTTTCTCTAGCATACATTCGCTCTTATGCACACACTAACTTCACTCAAAAAATCACTCTTATATATTTGCAACATGGAATTACATCAACAACTTTGTCGGCCAAAATATAAAACATATTTTCAATGTCGGCCCAAATTTACAAATAAATTTTCAATGTGGATCAAACACCATCAGCTAGTATCATGATGTGACCCAAAAAAATATCCTCAAGTGCGCCAAACATTCAAATTTAAATCTTCAAGGATCCACAACATGCCACAACCATCATGTTGACCGAGAACATGCAAACCTGAACATACTAAGAAAAATCATTGACCGTGAGCACACCAATCAATGTGGACGTACAACAGGAATAGAGAATGATCTAGAAGCATCCAAAAACAACAAGAACTAACAAATAAATATCCGCAGCAACATAAATTGTCAGAAACACATAAACTTCAATCAGGAACACTGACAGAACCCACAAAAATATTGTCAGAACACAGCTGCTCATAGCACGATCAAATCTTCACGTGGACCTCTGAAACTTCCAATAGATGAACTAGATACTTTCAGAAATAAACCCTTTACTCCAAAACAATTGATCTTCAACGTACATAACAAGACACCTTCATGACCTTCACTATTCCACTAGCAACTTGGAACTCTTCGTTTAACAATTTTCTCAATATCCTCGACATATGCAACCTTCAATACAATAATGCTAATAGTGTTGACATCAATGACAACCCCATATCAGCAACACAACCACAACATCCAACAAAGACCACCTCAAAACAAACCAAAACCTCATGGGCATATCCTATTTTTTTCAAAACAACTCACTAGTAATCATGTGTCGCAACAACCAAGTTATCACATAGTTTTTCATACATATTACATAAAGAATAACAAGCAACCAAGAAAAACACAAGCCATTCCATCATCAATCCCACTCCCACAACCTATTTTACCTAGTGCCCCTCGTCTACCTCAACATAGTGGAAAGGAGTGTGATCTTATGGAGCAACTTTGTAACACTCCTACTAAGATTTCCTTGTGGGATTTAATTTAAACACCATCTATTTACCATGGAATGATTCAAAATTCCTTACAAAAAGTTGTGGTCCCTCTTAGTGCACAACCAAATGATGTAGCGACATTAATCAAGGGTATGGATTTGATTAATGTGGATATTATCTTCCATCAAAGTGAATTAGCTCCTTTGGAAATGTAAAAACAAAATGATGCTTTGATGATAATGGTTGTTATTAACAAGGTACGAATTAGATGTACTCTTATTGAAAAAGGTTTAGGGCTTAATGTTTATAGTGTGAACCTTTTGGATAGAATTGGGGTAGATAAGACTAAAATTCAATCAAATAATTTGTCTATCTATGGTTTTGATAATGTGGGTAAACAACAGCTTGGTGTGATAACATTACCTATCAAATTCAATAAGGTTGTGTTACAAACTCCTATCCATGTCATGCCCCATGATATTTCATACAATCTTCTCCTAGGTAGACCATGGATTCTTGAAATGAAATGAGTTCCTTCAATGCTTCATCATTTAATGAAATACACTCACAACAATAAGGTTTACATGATAAAAGTTGATCCAAAATCTGAAAATTTCTTACAAACTAAAATAGGGATGAAAAAACCCTTTGAGAACATTGACACCAACTACAAAAGTGGAACCTTTACAACCTGAAGATAAAGATGAATGTCTTTCATCAATGACAAATTTATTGGATGATGATTGGGGTTCATTATATTTTACATTTACATTCATGGGGGAATACAAGATTACAAAATTAAAACTAGAAAAAGAGAAAGCGAAGGAAGTTGTGGTGGTAGCAATACAATCTATCATTGAAATATCCAAGACACAAGAATCTGCAACTTCTAGTAATGAGGAAAATAAAAATTACACATCTACTTATGATGAAAGTGGCTATGAAAAACCACCTTCCTCGAAAGAAATGGAAGCAATTTATGGAAGAGGGTACCAACTCTTGAAACAATTTGGCTATAACATTTGGAAAAGGATGTGGAGTGAAATAACAAGGTATTTGTGTTCCTATAGAGCTTAATACACAAGAATCAACAAGAGGTCTTGGTTATTTCCCTTCAAAATAAATGAAAGAAATGAAGAGACCTTCACTTAATGTCAATGTTGTCATGCAACACGCTCCTAAGACAAAATTAAACTTCATGCATTCTAAAATGATAGACACTACATGTGATGATATGCCATTGGATAGATTTCAAAATGATGAGTCTTTAGAATAATATTTTGGAATGAATGACACTTTAACTAGTAATCATCGTAATCAATGGATTTCCTACTATTTGAATGTTAAGGGATACTTTGGGAAAGAAAATGAACTATGTGATGATGAACAAGATTAATCCAAAACAATCCCTGATGTTCCAAATCGTAATGCATTACTTGTGGGAGACACCCTAGATGTTCCAATGGACCCACCTAATGATGAGAAGGTGTTACAAATTGGAAAGTATCTTGATGAGGATGAACAAGAAGATCACACAACATTGATACATGACTTTCTTGAAATATTTTTTTGGACTTATTCGGACATGTCAGGTATTGATCCTAAGATAGTCATGCATAACATTATCCTTGAAAAAGATGCTAAACCCATGAGACAAAAGATACACAAGATGAATCCTAAGGTGGCTTTATTAGTTAAGGCTGAGATTGAAAAGCTATTACAAGCTAGTTTTGTCCACCCTTTTGATTATTCCCCTTGGATATCCAATATTGTGGCGATGGAAAAACCTGATAACCAAATTGTGATGTGTACAAATTTTTGTGATCTTAATAAAACTTCTTTAAAAGATGATTCCCCTTCCCAACATTGACATGATAGTGGATTCAATTGCGGGACATGCTTTATTATCATTCATGGATGGTTTTTCTATATTGTTAGCGAATGGATTGGCATTTTTCAAATATAATTCAAATATCAATTCTATTACCCCCGGTGCACTAGGGCCAAACCACTAACAACTCCGGAAATTTCATAATTGCATTTGTGACTTTCCTTTGAATTTTAGAGGTACATCTCCCTCGTGTGATAGAATGAATAGTGGGTATACTTTTAACCAGAAATTAGGAAAGGAGACAAACACTAACTCATAAAAATGAAGTTAATGTGAGTGAAATTAAAGAAGATCACAAATCATTTAGCGTAAAGACTAGAATAATCAATGATCATTAAGAATGGAGATGGGAAAATATCATAGTTGCAATAAATGAATACAATGCAGTAGATGATGCCTTACACAAAAATTGTGTTCAAAGTACATACACAACACTCAGATTGGTACAATCAACACTATATTCAAAACCCACAATTCACAGACTACGAGTCATTGTAAACATGAATGAATTAAGGAAAAAGAAAAATAAAGTTGTTCCTTTTCCTTTGTTACAACACAGTGCACATGAGAAAATCCCAACCCTCAAAGAGTCATTCTAAACAAATATATAGAGAGACAATATTTCCCTATCTTGGCAGTTACTAAACGATTGCTAAATATAACGATACCTTCTTGCCGCCCAACTACCTAACTTAGAAACCAATAGGCGGAGAAGCATTAATGGCTGAGAATATTAATAATCACATTTACAAATGATATGACCTTGAACAGTCACCAAACATCTCTTGCTTCAAATCATTCCTAGTGGTCATCCATTCTTTTGCAATTAACATGGTTCACAGGCACCATATTAAATGGCCAATTCATGTTCATAGAATCACATGTGTAAACTATTCAAAAAAAATATCAATTGGGAAAATTAAGTAGATCTTGGTCACATTAGCAGTTAATTTAGGCCACATAACCATCCTATCATTTGCCAAATCTCAATGAAATCTAGCTCAAAAACAACCCAAATTTATATAAATTCGATGAGCACAACCGTATTTCACCAACCAAAGGCATTCTAAAAATGGTGATTGCGTAGAGTGATGGCATGTTGATGAATGACTTCATTGTGATTAAAGAATTTGAGTGCAATCCTCTATTTAGACTGTTATCAAACCAGTTGAGGGAGGTCTTCATTGTCCAAAGTGAAGTGGAGCAAGAAGTATTGCATGACATCCTGGGAGAAATATTTCTAAGTTAGGTTCATGTGCATAACACCACACTTCTTGAGTGTTTCATTTACATTGTAGTTCACACTTCTAGATGGCGAGACTAGGGAATGAGGGCAACAGAACGCCTAGTTAGGCACAATTTTTTGCATAGGGTGAATGTGGCTATCGCAAGGATCAACCATTATCCATGAACCGATCTTATTGGGGATGCTATCTACATCACAACTATGACCTAGCATGAGGCTACAAAAGAAGTTGTGACTCTCCTTCAAGCGGGGCTAGTGCAGAATGATATGGGGTTGTTCGCCCAATTTCTGCAATCCCATTAAAACCTGTTATCACCAACCCAGATTGAGCGTCTCCAAGAGGTGGTGGAGGGATATTGTGTGTTGACGTTTTCCCTGTATGCCTAAAAAATGATATTTTTATGGGCCCTCAATTTTGTAACTGAATACCAATTTTGTAATACCAATAATATAAATATAATGAATTTTTTTTTTGATATTCTGGTGTTTTTGTTCTTTCTGAATATTTTTTAGTTTCAATTACTTTGTTATATCTTGAAATGGTATTCATTTATGTTCATTTCCCTCCATATGGAACCTTGTAATTACATGCCTTTAATTGTTCATTGATTCTACATTGTTGTCATTCTTTTGAATAACACCCTTTGAGGTGGTAGAACAAGGGGTTCGTGAAACCCTAGCAGGAACCACCGATGGTTTTCAAACCAACCAAAACTCCTACCCATACTTGAAACTTCTTTAACTTTTTTCCACTGGTGGCCTTTTGGACATGTTAGCCGACCTCAAGTACAAGCCGCCAACATTAAGATTCTAAGTATAAAGACTTCATAAAACACTTTAATTACTTAGGAAGTTATAACAATTTAATAACATGTCACCCACATAATTTAATGAACAAGTTTGAAGGGAAGGCGGTGTAAGAGGGAGTTAGAATAACTTGGGCAGTGCCTACCAAGGTTAGAACTCAATGAAACACTACCAAACACCTAAACTTGACAAAAACTTGAGTAGGGGCGACGATTTTAAGGGTAATGATAAAAAATAGGGTGATAGTGGCTCTGATTGGGGACAACGACTGAAAAGGACATAGCAAGGAACCCAGAGATGTTTAGAACCAGTGTTGTATCCATTGGGCACAAAGTCATAAATAGAGGAGGAACCAAACCAAAACAAACCCAAACAAGGCACAACAAAAATGACACACCAAAAGGAAAATATATACAAGGTAGGATGAGACTTACCAAAGGAAACGTAAAAGGCCACTCACATGAAACCATTGATTGATTGAGAAAATAATGATCTAGACTTGAAAAATCTTGTCACTCCATGCAGCTTTTGAAGAATGGAAAAGACTTGGACTACTCAAACACTGGCATAGCTGAAGAGAATTTCACCACTCATCATATTCCCAAACAACCACTGCTCATCATAAACTTCTTGCTAAGGTAGATGATTTTGTATTGAATCATCCATGTTA
>VDFB02012889.1:0-13870 GCA_007258455.2 Sequoia sempervirens | reverse complement strand
ATACTTTTGGTTTGCTGATTTTTTTCCCCAAAAGATTTTTGCTGCTATGGTATAAACACATATCTTTTTGTAAAATCAAGGATACTTTTTGAAACTTCCATGTATCTTTTTGTAAAATCAAGGATACTTTTTAAAACTTCCATGCATTGCTAATCTAAAAGGAAACGTCTTTTTCCTAATCTGTATGCAACCATGCTTTTGACATTGTCAAAAAGAGAAAATATGGACACCATCGATAATAAAGATTTGTATTAACAAAATAGCCATGTAAACATACATCAATATATGTCGATATAAGTATAAAATATAGTTACAAAATAGCCATATAGGCTCTAGAATCAAAATTCATTTCTCTCCATGCTTTGGAAATAAATTCTTTCCCTTTGTTTGGCAATCTGATGGTGATAAGTCCATCACTCATTTCTGCTGTGCTCGAGGAGTGCTCCTGCTGCTCCTCCTACAATTTAGCTCCTGGTGAAGTTTTAACTGTTACAATAAGAAGTAAAGACATTAATATCTATAGAAATTACATTATAGGAAATGATATATACCACAAAATGATCACTTACGGCCATCTCATGATTACTCTCCATGATGGAAATATTTGCATGTCAATGCTCAAGCGTGCTCAAGCCCCGCATAAACCATCCAAATAGGAATTAAACAACAAATCAATAATGGTTTGATTTTTCACTAGAACTAACATCTATAACAACGAATGTAAATTGAAATTTAGTAATTTGCCTCATACCTCCTCTATTAGAGGCATGGAGGATTGTATAGCAGATGAAATAATGATATCCATTTCCCTTGTAACATTTGGAGGTGTTTCCACAACCAACATCTAAAAATAAAACAAGAAATTATTCAATCATAAAAAAGTTACAATAGCAATCCACGTCATGACTTATAATGTATGAGATCTAATGAACAAAATTTTGAGTACAAGTATTAAACTCTATATTTCTGGTAGGCCTTGGCAGTTTGATAGGAAGACCAAGCATGATGGGGAGAACAAAACATACTCCATTATGAAGGATGGGAAGACTTACAACCTTTCACCTCTCCTAGAAGAAGACAAGGAAAAGCATGCAGGGCCTAGTGTTTTGATGGTGGGTGAGAAGGAGTTCATGAAGACCTTGAAGGAAGGAGGAGGAAGAGGATTCTTCCTAATTATGAAGCCAAAAAGTGAAGCAGATCTACCCACAAAGAAGGAAGATGCACCAAAAGAAGTCCAAGAGTTTTTGGAAAGGTACAAGGACATAACCATGAATGAATTACTTAGTTCCCTGCCTCCAATTAAGGATATAATCCACCATATTGATTTGATTCTAGGGGCTACATTTTCCAATAAGTCTGCATACAAGATGACACCTGTGCAAAATGAGGAGATTGCAAGACAAGTGCAAGAGTTGATCGATAAAGGGCTAGTGAGGAAGAGTTTGAGCCCATGTGTTGTTCCTAAAGTCCTAGCACCAAGGAAGGATGGGAATTGGAGGATTTGTACTGATTCAAGAGCCATTAATAGGATCACAATCAAATATAGGTTCCTGATGCCAAGAATGGAGGACCTCATGGATTGTCTATTAGGAGCATCTTACTTTTCCAAGATTGATCTAGCATGCACCATCGACAAGGAATTCAGAGATGTATTAACAAAGAAGCAAAATCTTCAGACTACCAAGGGCTCTATGAGTGGGTGGTGATTCCCTTTGGGTTATCAAATTCCCTAGTACATTTATGCGCCTTATGAATGAGGTATTGAGACCTTTCATTGGAAAGTTTGTTGTAGTTTATTTAGATGACATCCTTGTGTTTAGCAGGTCTAAAGAAGAAAATTTGAAGCACCTTGACATGGTACTAAGGAGGTTACAAGAGGAGAAGTTTCTGATCAACATGGAAAAGTGTGAATTCATGAAGGAAGAACTAGTCTACCTTGGTTTTGTCATCTCCAAGGGAAGTTTGAAGATGGCTCCTCAAAGGTGGATGCTATTCTTACTTGGCCAACACCAAAATCCATGGGAGATGTGAGAAGCTTCCATGGACTTGCAAGCTTTTATAGAAAGTTTATCAAGAACTTTAGCCAAATTTGTGCACCAATCTTGGACACCATCAAAGGAGGTAACAAAGGTAAGTTTTCTTGGACCAATGAGGTTGATAAAGGGTTTGAATATATAAAAATGAGAGTAGTACAAAAACCTATACTTGTGCTCCCTAATTTTGATAAAGTTTTTACCATTGAGTGTGATGCTAGCAATCAAGCTATAGGGGCTGTTTTGAGCCAAGAAGGCAGACCAGTTGCATTTTATAGTGAGAGGTTGAATGAAGCAAAGAGGAAGTATTCTTCCTATGATTTGGAATTGTATGTTATGGTCCAAGCCCTCAAAAATTGGAGGCACTACTTGTTACCTAATTAATTTGTTGTTTATATTGATAATCATGCCTTGAGTTTTTTGAATGCACAAGACAAACTCAGTCATAGGTACATGAAGTGGGTAGAGTCTTTGAAAGCCTATACTTTCACAATAAATCATAAGAAGGGCCAAGAAAATAAGGTGGTAGATGCTCTCAGTAGAAGGGCACTTGTAGTGCAAGAGATCCAACTCCAAAGCATGGGGGTTGAAGCATTGAAGGATATGTATCATGAAGATTCAAATTTCAAGGAGGTATACAATGTTTGTGAGCAACATTTGAATTCCTTTCATAGTGAATTCTGTGACTTTTTATTGCAGAATGGTTTGCTCTTCAAAGGAAGCCAATTGTGTGTGTGTAAATGCTCAATGAGGGAGAACATCATAAAGGAGAAACACAGTGGGAGTCTTGGAGGTCACTTTGGCCTTGACAAGACCTTGGAACAAGTTAGGAGATTTTACTATTGGCCAAAGTTGCAAGTGGATGTGAGAAGGTATGTGGAAGGGCCGCACAAGTGTCAAAGGAAAAAGGAACTTCATCAAATGCAAGATTCCTATCAACACGCCTCCCATTCCCAATAGGCCTTGGGAGTGTGTAAGTATGGACTTTGTCTTGGGGTTGCCTAGAACCCAAAGAGGTTTTGATAATATCTTTGTGGTAGTTGATAGATTTAGTAAGATGGAACATTTTCTTCCTTGTAAATGCACCAATGATGCATCTCATATAGCAGGTCTCTTCTTTAAGGAGGTTGTTAGGATACATGGATTGCCTTTAAGCATTGTTTCTGACAGGGATTCTAAATTCATTGGTCACTTTTGGAGGACCTTGTGGAAGAAACCCAAGGAAAAATATGTCCTTTTTAGTTAAGCATAACACCATCCAAAACATGGACAAACTCAAGGGCGAATAGATCATCGGGAAACCTCTTAAGATGCCTTACCAAGGAGCATGGACAAGCTTGGGATTTGATTCTACCTCAGGCTAAATTTTCATATAATGACTCCATGAATAGGAGCATTGGTAGAAGCCCTTTTGAAGTAGTCTATGGCATGCACCCTAGACGGGTCTATGAACTAGGAGATCTATAAGGAGTTGCTAAGAGAAGTGCTCAAGGTGAGGACTTTGCTATTACAATCAAGGATATTCTTTAACAAGTGAAGGAAACCCTTCAAAAGAATGTTGAGAAGTATAAGGAAAAGACATTCTTAAAGAAGAGGAATGCCCAATTCAAGGTTGGAGACTTGGTGATGGCACACTTGAAGAAGGAGAGACTTCCAAAAGGAAAGTACACCAAACTCATGATGAAGAAAATATGACCTTGCAAGGTGGTCCACAAGTTTGGCCAAAATGCTTATGAAATAGAGCTACCTCCTAGGGTGGCAATCTCTCCTATCTTCAACATTTCTGACTTGTATCATTTCAAAGATTTTGTGAATGAAGGTGATGGAGCAGGTACAATAGCAATGGAGGATGAAGATTGGGTGAAGGAACTAACCCTTAGCCAACCTACGACTCTTGAATGCATCCTAGACACCAAGGAGACAAAGAAGAATAAAAGGAAGGTTTACAAGGAATACCTAGTCAAATGGCAAGGTCTACCTAAAGAGGATGCAACATGGATGTCAAAAAATGATAGTAAACAACATGGAACTACTGTAGAAGACCTGATCTCAAAGACGACTTGAGATCTTTTTCTTGCTTGGGAGTATGGTGCAGGAGCACCCATGGGTCTAAGGGACCTAGAATAATTTGGAATGTTTTTTTTCTTTTTTTATGGATGGAATAAGGTCTTATGGACCATTTTAATGGATTTTAGTAGGTCTTCTAGGTTTTAGGTTGAGTTTTTTGTCTTGGTGATCAACTTCTTTGTACAACAAGGTCTCCATTCTCCTTTGTAAGTCTAGTGCATCTTGGAAAAATAAGGAAAAAGGATGCCTTGCTGTATCTAGACACCTGAGGGGAGTCACCTTACTTTTTGACAAGGTTTTAAATGCCTTTGACACATTTTGGAAGGATCTTTGTGGTCGAGTTGGTAGAAGTTGCTCACCTTGCCTTAACTAGGCAATTAGAAGTCAAATCATGAGATTAGTTGTTTTCCAATGCCTCTCTTTTCGAAAGACAGTTGCAAGAAGTTTGAGGGAGTTTTTAAGACTTCAAATATTCCTCTCTTGGTCGAGGCAAGGTTGATGTTGATGTTTTGAAGAAGTTTCAATAAGAAGTTTGTTGTTATTCCTATGTTTTTCTGAAGAATTTGCTGATCCCATACTTGGTACGGACTATATGTTCACTTTCATGATCCAAGCCCATAATGGTTGGATAGGTAATTGAATAAGCTTTCCTTTGGAATTTGAGTGGTGAGATTTCATTGAGTATTAAGGGAGATATTCCAATTTCTCTATCAGGTGGTCTGAAAACCCTTAAAATCAAGGTTTTGGGTGAAAAATATATATTTCCTCCATTCCCATGTTGTAAAATTGCTAAATCTCAGTGGGATGGAAGATATAAGGTTGTAATATCATTTACTCAATGTTTTGGAGAATGAAAGGCTCATTGTTGGAAGTTTTCCTTGAATTTTGGCTTGACATCTCTATGTGGCAATCATAATTAACAAGCAAAAAAATGAGTTTTTCTTGATTTTGAAGAATCTGTTTAAGATGCACTTAGGAATGGTGGAAACAAGTGTGGAGAAACTGTAGGAGTCTGAATTTTGGCTTTGGGGTGAAGGGGAGAGCCTAGATAGTCAAGACCTAGGTGTAGGTCTATGAATTAGGCCTTTTGGAGCAGCGGTTGAAAGGGCCGTTGTGAGTGATGTTTTGATAGTCAAGAGGAAGGGTTTTGGAACCTTGTAGGAGTCCATATTAGGGGTCTAAATCCATAGGTTTGGTGTCTTAACAATATTCCTTGTGTTTTTTATTCTGATTGTCCTACTGGGCAAGGGTTGCAAGCCTTAAGAGAGAGTGAGGTCTATGTCACCATAGTGATGGGTGTTTGTTGAAACCTAAATGCTAGAGGATTGTTAAACCTTGTTTTGAATTAATGAGACATGATCCAAATGTTTTCAAGCTTTGTGAGTGGTCTGAGTTGTGAACACTATGTGTGTGGGGTTGATCTCTTAAAGAATAGTGGAGTTTAGGACTCATGAGAGTATTTGAGAGAAGCATTCAGTGGAGTGACTTTGCCATTTGTGATTGTGAGTTTTACTTCCTTGCCACTTTGCATCATTTCTAAAGCTTACGTAGGATATTTCCATGGTGTTTGTGGTGGTGGCAGGAGTATTTAAGGTTGGTAAGTACCTTATGCCATAAACCCTCCTTTGTAGGGCTTGATTTGTGCATAGAATAAGCTTAGTCAATAAACATGATGTGAGTAATGTCTTGGAAGTCAGATGAAATGATTGAGGTAAAACGGTTGATTGTGTGCATCTTGGCATTATAGGAACTAGTTGGTAAAAAGTGAAAAATTTGGTGAGTTGTTTAAGGAATTGAAAGATCTCCTTTTATCAGCCTTTGCTTTGAATTCAGCTATAAATTGATGATGACAAAGCAGTGTTAGGATCTGATGGATATAGGTTGTAACATGAAAGATTGGTTTTTGGTTATTTTTCCCAGGTAAAGAAAATTGAGTGGAAGGGTGCCTTGGTGAATGATGAAAGAGTGGATTGTTTAGTGACTCTAATTAGGTTTCTTGTGCATGGATCAATCATTTTTGCTGATAAATAAGATGTTTGAAGCTTGAGGATGATAAGAAGCATTGAAATGAGTTGTCTTGCTGTTTCCTTGTGGCTTGAAAATGAAACAATGCCATTTTTGATGAAAAGAGAGAAATTTTAGTTGCTTATTCAATTTGATCTCCTTATTCCATTGTCGTGATGTCAAGCAGAGCACCTAGGTCATCAAATACTTTTCAATTTTGCAAAGGGATGAGTGTTCAAATTTGTATCTCACCAATCAAAAGGTCATGGAAAATGTTGTGGGTACATACTACAATATGAGGTCTTATTTGAATGTATTTAAGGTTGGCGGTAAGTTCTAGGTGGTCAAAGTGGGGAAAAATGCAAAAACAATGCAATAATGTAATATTGTTAAAAGTTGTTAAACTGACAAAAACAAGAAAACACATACTAAGGGTTAAAAGGGGTAGTTTCAATCGATGGAAAGATGCTTATGGAAAAGGAAATATCTTTAAAAGGCATGTGCTGCGAGAAAAAGCGTATTTTGTGGTTCTTCTAATTAGGATTTTAAAAATAAAAAATTCCCCCGCTCCCCTAAAGCTCTGTAGAATTAATACTCGATTGTTTTGTTTTCTCTTGTGTTGGTAATTTAGGAACACCCAAAGTTAAATCATAGTGTGAATAATGTAAAGAGGGTTAGTTTCCACCTCAAGAGTTGGACTCTGCAAGCTATTTTAGGAAACAAAAGAATAAGAGGCAGTTTTTAGTGTTCGATAGAGTCCTTTTAGAAGCAAGTTTGAGAGTCCAATAGGGTTTTTCTTCACTACTCCACCAATGTAGGTTAAGTAAATTGGTGGAGTAGGTTAATGTTAGGATATTTTGTATTTTTTGATGATTGTAAGTGTAGGGAAAAGTGGAATACTATGGTGGAGCTGTCGCTACACCTGAAAATAGAGGATTTTCCTACACAAAGTGATGCTATAGTCATTGGTCATGAATAAATAAAGCATGTAGAGGCTTGGAAATGATGTAGAAGGTCTTGGAAGACATAAACAATCATGTTCCAGGTGGTGGCCAGAGAAATAGAGGTTTGCAAGAGTATTTTTCACAAAACCCTCCTTGATTTGTGCTTTTACACCCTATAAACGAGGGTTTATTGGATCAGAACATTTTCATGGTTTTTAATCCCTATAAATGGTGAAATCTTGAGTTATAAGACATGATTGAAGACTTTTGAGGTTTCCTTTGAGCGGGATTTTGAAATGATTTTGAAGGTGTCTCCTTTGTAAAATAGGCCTCAATCTACTAGCCTTCGTAGAGGACGCTTCTTGAAACTGGGATGATTTTCTTTATGTCAAATGCCTAAGAACTTTGATATGTTGTGATGTGCTAGAAAGTGTTTCTAAATGTGCATTGAGTTTTTTAATAAGCTTTGAGATAGGAATGTAACTACCCAATTCAATGGTTGATAGACCTACTAGAGGAATATGATATTGTATGATCAAAACAAAGATATTTGTTTAAACAGTGGAAAGGATTATATTGAGTGCTTGGTTACTATCAAACTAATGATATCATTTGATGTTACTAAATTTGGTTAAGGTGTATAAGACAGTTTAAAGTGGACTTTGATGGTTGGATGGGTGAGTATTATGAAGCCTTTTGAGCAAATTGGTGATTAACCACAAGATGATAATAAAGATTTTGTTGTAGCATGAGTTTGTAACCTGTAAATAGACTACTGTAGTCAAAATATGGTGAGTACAGTCCTTGATAATGGACTGATAACAGTGAGGTATGGTTTAGTTGATTTGTTGCCTTGGTGAATAAATGAAAGGATGAATTGTTCAAGTGTCAATAATCAGGTTTATGTTGTTTTTATGGTGGTTGAGAATGATATGAATCTAATTGATTAAGTCAATTTTTTCTTTAATATGGTTTTTTCTTTGAATGAGTCAATTGGAATACTAATTAGTGGAATGATGAATGATGGCCTATGGAATGCCTAAGAGAATTTGAGTGGATTTTGGTTGAATGAAAAGTAGATTTCTGATGAAATTATATTTGATCTTCTCCTGATTCTATTTGGGATTGAAATCCCTTGAAGAAATGATGTTGATGGTGTTTGTTGGATGCTTTGCATCAGATGTACCCTAATGATTGAGTGCAGCTTTTGACATGGGATGCCTCGTGATCACTAACCACCTTGCCTATGCCATTGTTTACTACGCGGCTCTCATAGATCTTTCCAAGCATCCATAGTTTGTCATGTTGGTGCACCTTTGCAAGTGCATGCCTCCATGTGAAGTAATTGCATTGTGTTGCTTATGTTGAATTTCTAAACAACTATATTGTACAGTTAAAATTTTGTCATCTATCAACATCTAGTTATTAGTTATGGAATTTGAAGTAATGCTTTGAGTTTGAATGATGTGTAATGCAACATAACCAACAATATGAATATAAACTACACAAATCTATTAAGTAGAATTCATTAGATAAGTTCTCTTTATTCTATTACCTCTGTGTACGTTTAAGTGAATCCACTAGCACTAGGAGGTGTTTGCTTGAAACTGCCAATATTAGCCTATTCAACATCCAAAATCATATGTATTAAAATACCATTCGTAAAAAAATGCTATTAACATGTAATAAATTTATAATTGTTTACTAGTTACATACCCCACTGATAAGTGTACTATAAAAATAAGTAGGTGGAGGACCGGTGTATCCAGTCTCAACACTGTGACCCTACAATTTTATTAAAATAATAAAACTAAATTAGTTAATCATGTATTTCAGAATCAAAATTTAATAAATTAAATTCAATGAACATATTGAATTTTACCTGACTATCAATGCCATATGCATGATGCCAAATTTTAATCATCCTCTCCATCCCCGTAGCAGCATACGGATCTTGCGTAGTAGTATACGGATCCTGCATAGTAGCCTCCTGAGTGTCGGTGGGGTCATATGAACAAGTCACCCTGCAAGATTGACACACATGGGTTCGAAGGCCACCACCCGAAGACTCCCCTGGATGGAACTGTACAATAGGTCTAGTATGATGGATGACACTCTAGGTCAAAGTGTTGATCACTTGCAATGTCTCTACGTCATCACTCTCCTTCACAATGATAGGAATAACAATGTGCTCACGAGGTGGCCTAGCGAGAGGTCATCTCCCTTGTCGCGTAGGATCCGGCTATGCACCGGGCCTATCTTGAGCCAACCCCCCACCTCTCCCCTGGAACTCCCTCATATCAAAACAATTTGGGATTTGGTTCAATACAAACTCACTGTATAGTTTCCTAAGAAAATATTGGGGGACTTCACAATTGTTGCACAGTGGGTAATCAAAGACCAAGAACCACCTATCATAAAAACTGTTCCTAATCTCTTGGTGGTGGCACAAATGAATAGGAAACCTCTTTGCATTGAGGCTAAGATTTTGATTTGTTCTAGGGTCAGTGAATAAAGAGCACAAATCACCTAAGTTAGTAATTTTTAAATCTTTTACTTGTTTATATGATAGTTTATCTGCATAATATGCCCTAGCTGCCTGCCTCCTATCTTGCCATCTTGTTATTTGTTGGGTTATTGAATCTACATTTTTTAACATCTCTTTCATTGAATTTTCTAGTGTCATTCTTTTTGCGGTTAAAGAACTTGGATCACTCAACCTACTGATAAGATCCTCAATTTTTTTTTTGTTATTTTCAATTTCACTCCTCAAATTTTGTTGAGTGCTAGGAGGGTGTTGAGTGATTGGTGGGGGAGGTTGATTTTGTTGAGGAGGATTTTCCTGTTCTTCTTGTTGAGGGTTTTTAGGATTTGCAGGATTATTTGCATCTCCTACAAATTAAAAAAAATCAAAATCTAACCTAAAACAAACAAAATCAACTTGAAACTAAGAAATTCAAAACAAATAGCAAACAATACTTACCTCATGCACCTCTTTGTCGTTGTGGTGCCATCTTTGCAAACGAAAAGCAACTATTGTTGATGAATTTTGTAGAATGCCTCCTTCTAGAATGCGAGCGCGAAAATGAGGGTTTTTAGCAGTGGTAGAGCAAAAAAATAGAGAAGAGAAAATGAATAGCTTTCACTTTTTTTTTTCTTTTAAAATGTCATAATGTGAGCGCGTTATAATGCACTCACATTATAGCATTTTCAATCTTTTTTTGAAGTTGGCCACAAAAGTGTACCCAACTTCATGCACCTGCCCTTGGATCAAATGTTGAGTTGAGGATCCCTTTAGTATCTATAACCATGAGGTCAAAGGATGTCAATATGTCTTAGAAAGGACCATTGCTAGACTTTGGTGAAATATGTTGATCATTCTTTGGAATAAATTCTTGAGATATGTTCTCTAACTCATTAGGTGATGTAGAGAAATTTTCAACATGATCATTGGTTGATGGGTTGTGAATTATGTCAATAGGATCTAATGATGTTAACACTCCTCTGAATAGATCATTTTTGGATATTGTTGAGGGGTATTTATCACGATCAAAAAGTGACTCTTAATGTTGAACCATAGATTTTTGGGACTAGGAATGTTAGGTCTCTTTTGTTCAATTAGGGTCTTTCACCTAATGAAAAGAGATAGATCCCACACCAAAAATCTAGGTGGTTCACTCAATTTAAGATATGTATGATGAAATTGTGTCTAAATTAAATGTTCTAGATGCAACTAATTGATAAGACTGATTGATTAAGCATGCAAAACCTAAGAAATGTGACTTGTTTGAAAGCACATTGTGTTATACATAAATGAACTAGAAATGAATGTAAAACTTAACATAAATGAACCAAACTGAAAGTGTGCACCTGGGATGTTGAAGGAGGTTGGAAATGAAATTTGAAATGTTGTTGATTCTAGTTTTTTTAGGCCTGATGGGACTCATTCGCCATTCTAGGCGAATTAGTCCCAGTTCTATAAAATTGCGTCAGAACCTGTTTCTGACAAAAGGGTATCTAAAAATGCAGAAAACTAAAAATTGACCTTGGAGTGGGACTCATTCACCACCCATGGACAATGAGTCCACTTTTGAATTTTTGAATATTCAAAAGTGGAATCTGGAGCTTCTGATCTACACTTTTATCCTTCTTCAGGTGTCCACTTCCGAAACTTTGATTTCTAAGCCTGAAAGTGAGTTTTTGTTGATATTTTGACTTATTGAATGAAGAGAAGACTTGAAAAAATTTGCATCTTTATTCTTAATGATTTCCAAATTTCCAAAATGTCAAATCTACAAACACACAAGACAAGAGAGAGGTTGACAACGTTGGAGCATGGGGTGGCTCTTCGGCAATTGGTCAAACCTTTATGTAATTAAACCAAAATGATGAAATAGAAATGTAAATGAAACATGAAATAAATGGAGCTTATTACTCCTTCCATGAGTTTGATCTTGAAATTCAGAGCGTTACATGAATGATCGGTTCCTTTGAAGGTTCAAAAAACTGATATCTTAAGTGGACTTGAAAATGATAAAACCCTAAGTTGCTTGACTTTGAGATGGAAGATTGGTGGATGAATAATGAAGAATGAATGTGAACTAGGGTTAAAAGACTTATATTTATAGGAAATTCTCCTAATTTACCCGTTAATACCTCATCAAAGGTTGACATGAATTAATATTACACTTAAATTTCACTTTTTTCCCGCTTAAAGGTCAAAATTGGGCTGATTGATTCCTTCCACCCATGGCAAATGGGTCCCACCAGGATGGGATTGATTCACCATGCATGGTGAAAGGGTTCCATAGGGGACATTTTGATAGCTGAGATGCCAAGAGATAAGGAATAAGGTTTAATTCGTTGCAACTTCGGTCGTATTATTTTATCAATGTACCTCAAGATGCACATGGGTCAAATAGGGGCCTATTAGTGATGATAATTAGGGCTCTTGGGACAGACCAATGTGAAAGTGTGATTAAATACACTTTACAACACTAAAATGAGGTCCACATAGCCTAGGAAGGCACAAGAACCAATGTGAATGTGCAAGACACATTACAAAACTAGTTTAACATTAAGTTTATTTCACAAGCCTTATAAATTGATGTGATAATGTTATTAAACACATTTTATAATGTTGAATTAGGAAGAAATAGGTTTATTAATTCTAGAAAAGCATGAAATTCCTTTACAAGACTTTACAACACCTTTACAAGACATCATTAAAAGCATGTTATTCAATTTGCAAGGGTCCAAGACCTAGTGTGGATGTATAAAATGCCTCACAACACCTGAATCAAGGCCTCATTAAGTCAAAATTTTCATGAATTATTCCCATGTCAAACAAGGGGTACTTTTTTCTATGGCATATATGTATGTTGAGTTGATCTTTGGATGAGGTAGAAACATCTTCAAGGTGATCATTGATGGATAGATCTTGATCATTGTTTTCAACAATTGTGGTGGAGAGATTGTCACTGCTATCACTAGTGGTTGAATCTTCATCATTGTCCTCAATAGTTATTATTTTTTAGTCAATAAGGTCTTGGATGATATTTTTGAGTCGAATACTTGATTTGATGTTATGTGTCCCTTTATTTTGTGAAAATCACAAAGGTGCTTCTCATTATACCCTGGTGGTTTAACTTGAGGCTCTTGATAATTTTCATAAAAGGATATTTTGATAATATTTTATTTTACCAACTATTGCATGACTGATTCGATTGGTCCCCCAAGTGGTGTGTATTTTTGGTTTTTACCTTGTGAGCTTTGTACTTTAAATTGACCTTGCGGTGATTGATTTTGGAGATGTGGTGATTGATCTTTGAGATGTGGTGATTGGGTATGTTGTTGATGTTGTTGATCTTTATATCCAACCTCTTGATATTGGAGATATTGTTCTTGATGTGGTTGTGGACACAACTCAATGCTTTGATGACATGGTTTAACTAATGGAAGAGTGTATTGATTTTGGGGTGGAGATGTCTCTTGGCATAATGAATCAACTATTTTGGTAAGTGTAGCAGTTTGATCTAACAAAATTTGAACTTGATTTTGATCTTGACACCCTTGATATAGTTGATTTGGTTTTTGTTCAAGCATATTTGGAATGTATACTTGTGGTGTTTGTATGGGATCATGGAAAAATTGATTTTGGACAATGTTCTGATTTGGGATGATGCTTAGATTTGGCATGATAGGTTGAAATTAACATTGTTGTGGTTGGGAATCACATTTCCTTGATTTATGTAACTTTGATTTTGCATGGTGTTACCTTGACTTGGATCAATACATGGAGTCGTTAACACATTGCTTGGACTTTGAACAACATTTGTATGATTCACAAACATATCTATCCCAAAGTTTACCATGTGTGGACTTGAAATGTTCATGTTTGGTAAACTTGTACTTGGTATATTCACATTTGGCATATATGGATTTGGTGGGATAATTTTGTTTTGTTGAAGACTCATGCATTGATTGTTTGGTTGATAGATTTGTAGGTTTGGACTTGGATTTAAATCTACCATAGGGAAAGGTTTTCCAAACTTTAGATTGGGTATACTCACATTTGTTGTACCATGGAGGTTTGTAGGAGATAATGATCCTGTGTATGGATTGTATAAATGTGAGTTTTGATAATCCATTGGTTTTGTAAGGATTTGATAGTTTGTGTTGGTATGTGGTGATTGATCATGATATACTGTATAGCCCATGGTATACTGTACACCCTGGCATGTATCCTCACCGGGGTCCTACTTTTTCATGTCATCACCGAAAAAGGAAAAAATCAATGAAAAAAAAAATCTGATTTTGTAG